>JABASL010000158.1:0-24862 GCA_019775825.1 Neanura muscorum | reverse complement strand
GAGTTTGAAAATAAAAAGTGAAATGGTTTTTACTTTGCTCGAATTTCAAGGGTGCTAAAGCATGTAAAATACATACCCAGCCCACAGCCACATTTTTCCATGTGGCGATGCGTCATCATAAATACACAGTAGTGCAGTAGGGGTTTTGACGGGACTTAGGGTTAGTGAGAGAGGCGGGTTTTGATGGGGAATTAAACTTGAAAAAAAAAAGTTTATTTTACAGATTTACATGAATTGATTGTAATTAAATGTGATAAGTATCGCTTTTTATAAAAAGCATATGAAATTACGAAGGTAGGAACAATCACAAATAGTTGTTTATACTACATAAATAGTACATAAATGCTAATTGCACCTGGGTAACTCACATTTCAAAGTTACTGAGTTATGTTTTGTGATAACTCTGTCACTCTTTGTTTACTTATTACAAATAAGTTAAGTAGTAATTAAATTATATATAAAAAATTTATATATAATATATATATACATATATATACGTGAGGAATGGAAAATTAATTCGTCTAACAAGAATCCTTTTTTAATTTCCTTGTAAACATTTACAGCCAATGTGGGTAAACACGGCATTCTATAATTAATTATTCAAAGCCCACTTTTTCACTTACCCCAATTCCCCACAAAACCCTCACACCAGGGCACCATAGAAGCATAAGTGGCCGCATTTTTTCCAAGGAGATGCGTCATCACCACAATCCCATTTGCCGAGTATCCACTTTCTCATTTCTTACTCGTAATAAATCTGCAATTATTATTTTAACTATTCATTGGTTCATTCATAAGTGATTAACAGTTCAAAGACTTTTGTAATGTCTGAAAAAAGAAAAACTGCTAGCGATGATGAAGGCGATGGACAAGGCCATGCAAAAAGTAAGTTAGTGTTCTATAGTTGTTCCTAGTATGTATCGTTAATTTAGTTACAAACACGTACACACATTCAGTATTTGTTCTACAGGGTGGGCTATGTTCCGTGAAAAGGCTGGAAAAGATTTGAAACAGAGACTGAACCCAGTTAAGGTGTCAAAATCGAAAAATATTGTGGTAATAGTACACATGCTATTAGGTTATTGAAATTCTGATTCCTTGAATCGTGTGCTGTTTTAATTCTGTAGAACTATATCCATACAAGGCTCGTAGATTATGATACAAAGAAGAAGCGATATGACCCATTGGAAGTTAAGCAATGTGTATGATTCCCGAAATTCCATCACATAAGTAAACGACGTAAATTATCCATTCAAGTACATTTAAAGTTTCTGAATCAGGTGGAATTAATGGCGGAATTGGAATTCGACACTATCGTTGAGAAAGTTTGGGATTACTATGCTGACAAGCACGGTTTTTCCAAAGGTACCCATACGCTCAAAATAAGTATTGGAATTAAAGGCCCTGAAGTCTACAACACTGCTCAATTGGATGGAAGAAAGGATCTGTTCGTCTTCTTCGAGAAAAAACTTAACGAATGTTCGAAGGTAATTTTTATTTACGAATCCATATTTTACCAATATAAAGCAATAATATAAACACATAAGACCGCACATATAACAGCAGCATTTAATGAAAGAGTAATATTTAAGTACAGGGTGGCACATATGTATCGTACACCCCTGTAGCGGTCAAACCGGTAGTCAGAATATTTCGAGAGACCCCGCGTTCCATAGCGTATGTTAAAACTAAAATATGAATTATTTATTTATCACGCATGCGCGAAAGAAAGCATTTTTGCAAAAATCATCATTCAGCGCACAAATACCGTGAAAATCAACAACGGTTCTGTTTGAACAAAAGTTGGTTTCCTTACGGGAAAAACGATGAAGAATTTTTTTAAAAAAATGCTGGCATTTGCACATGCGCAATAAATAAATAATTTTTAAAATTTTCATATTTTAGTTTTGACATACGCTTTCGAACGCGGGGTCTCCCGAAATATTCTGATTATCGGTTTGACCCCTACAGGGGATACGATACATATGTGCCACCCTGTACAGTTTACTTCTTGAACTTAATTTCGAGTTCGAGTTACAAATCCCTCAGTATGTCTAAAACTTAAAGTTGTCGGTGTTAGGTTTAGGCATAAGTTTAGGTGAAGGCTTAAGTTGACCTAATTTAAGTTAAGTAATGAGCAATAAACTAATTCACTTTCGAGTGTGTAACCATTGAAGTAATTATCTTGTAATTTGTTTTTTTTATATAGAAAAGCGTGGTATACGCGAGTAGCAGCTCTTCCACGGTTCCCTACAGTTCTTGGAATGACAAGTAATTTCCTAATAATTGTACAACATTTCAACTTATTGCTTCCTGAAGATTAATTTTTTGTGTATTTTGCCTTGTAGCAAGCGTACTGTGAGCAAGATGCCTGATAACAAAGGGAATCTAAAATCCGTTTTCCCCAAAAGTAAGCAAATTGGCTGAGTGACTAGCTTTCATCCTTTTATAATGTAAACTTTGTTTTTATTGTGCACGTCCGTGAACTTTTAGTAACCCCTAGCGCAATCCATATGGCCGCAAGAATTGTCAGGGATGAGTGTAAAAGTAAGTGTAAGGAGGAATTATATTGAGGTGAAATTAAATTTTATTTTAAAATCTGGTGTTAGTCGAAACAGGCATCGTACGAAGATTTATCAGGAACACTGCGGGATGGGCCTGGATGCCGGGCTTTGAAATTAAATTTATAAAAGGTGCGCTACTTTCATCTGGGTCTTTCCGTGACGCTTACAACGTTCAGATTTTGCAATACAATGAACTTCCTGAAACTGAATACGTTCTAAAGCAATGGAACGCTGATGCTACAAATGTCCGTAAATCGGAATTAGGATGCGACCTGGACAACACCGTTCTGGATGATCTCACGCGAAGGGTAAGCAAGATGGTTGACTCAAAGGGTTTTCCAAGAAAACTTCTGACGAAGAATCAGAATTTTACAAAAATTTTAACCAGTGCCAAGAAATTTCGTAAAAATTTATCCCATTTTTGGGGGTTGTTTTGGAAAGCTCCTACATTTATTCAATTAAAAGCTACCGGTAGTTTAAAACTTGGAATTCTTAAAGTCTGTGCAGTGCCAAATGGTGGCGAAAGGTCTTAGCGAAGCCTTGGCAGAAACAGTGGACGAATCTTACGGAGAAAAACTCAGGTGAGCTAAAAGTGTAATTTACCAAAATATGTACTAACGAAGGACATTTATCAAGTCCCCATCCTGCTTTGTATTTTATTTTTAGTTATATCATGTGCTACTTGCTTGAAACCGAGGACAGCATTGTGTCCCTTGAACCTAAAATAAATGGCAAATTTGTGAAATATTTTAACAACACTATGGATACTGGACTCAGCGATGACACTGGACTAAAAGCTGCAAACCTTGCACATTTTAGTCTGGAATATTCGAAGGGAACAATCCTACTCACCGATTTGCAAGGTTAACAACATTCAACATATATTTGAACAATTGCTATTCTTATATCGTTAAACTTTCTTCGGTTGGCTATTTAAAGTACAGGGTGAAAAATAACTATTGCCTCCCCCCCCCTTCCATGCATGCCTGAACCAAGTTAACTAGGTCAAACAGGAAAACAGAAATCGCATTTTCTCCTCCTGATTCCTTCCTCGCAAAAATCCTTAAGTTCTTTCACAGTTTCTAAGTTTCTGTTTCTTTCTACTAAAAATCGCATAACTTACGCGTGCGTAGTAAAATGGTTCTAGAATTTGCTATTGAGTACATATTTCTTGTGGTATATCTCGACTCGGACGAACGTATCCGGTTCTACAGATACAAAGGGGGCCATACCGATTTGGCACCCTGTACTTTAGTTGGTTAAAAACATTTAGGTTCTGGGCATACCCTCACTGATCCTGAAATTGCAACCGCTGATCGCTACGATAAAATGGACCAATCACTGTGAGTGGCCGAAACTCTATAATACGAGGAAGTTAACTTATGAGTAATTTATTGCAGCAATTTTGGATTTGGAAACTACGGAATAGAGGCGCTAGAAAAGTTCAAGGACAACCATGTATGCAACCAATATTGCATGCTGTCTGGACTGAAACCCTTTCAAAGATAAATGAACGAATCAAACGAGCAAAACGGGATATGGCAGTTCCCTTCCTTTCCTGGACAACATGAACAAGTTTAACATTAGTTTGAGTGCAAAAGCGAAGGAATTTTTACATTTTACATTTTTTGTGTTTATTGTCTTGTGTTCACCTTCATGCAATTCATTGTCATAAAAAAGCCATTTGTAAGAGCATCTATTTGCTCGCTTTAGAAATACCACCCTATTCTACTTTTCGAATTCAAATTTTTGTCATTTATTACAAACTTGGACAAAAAATTTTTAACCATAACCCGAAAAATTTACATAGTGAATAGCTGGGGACTTTGCAAAACAAAGGTTGTGGTTAATGTATGGGTTGCATAATTTACAACACCCTTGAGGAATTTCGCAGCTCAAACATATAAATCAAATCAAACTTTTATTATTGCCATCTGTGAGCTAGTTCTAGTTCACAAATGACGTAGTAATTTCTTGCCCGGCTTTTGTACCAGTCAACGTATTTTAGGAGTATTCGAATGCTAAAATTCTGCCGACGAAATTCTGCATAAGAGCGATGTAAGCATTCTTTGCATTCGCTGGGGTTACCTTTGCAATTCCCAGCGCTTTCAGAACATTCTTAGCTTCACTTTCAATCGAAGCATCTACGAATCGCATGTTTGTAAGCTCAGCCACCTGTGTTTCCAAGAACTTCATTTTCGAAGCATCTGGAATCAGCCCGCATTGTTTGCCCCCTAATGATAAAAAAGTTATAATGTAATAATAATATTTGAACCATATGATATTTAAATGACATTTGTAAGTTTTACAATTATCGTCTGGGAATTTATATAAATAGTCTGGAATCCCACAAGGGCGGTATATATTTTGCTTCCGGATTCTATGCGTGTTCCAGTACTCCTTGAATGCGTCAAGTTCGGATTGTAGCAACGGGATGAAGACGAGTGCCATGATGACCCTGTTGAACAGCAGTTGGGTAAACTTGAGATGCAATTTATACCTACCTTTACACGTGCAGAAGGATAAGGTATTTTTCGATGGAATTCGAGTTAAATAATCATTGAGTTGTCTAGGAAATCACCTGCATGTACTATTGGTTTCATCATAGAGCCCAGTTTGGTTGAATTCGTTAAGGATGTTTTTGAAATAATTTCCATGCCTTTCACGAAATCCCTTCCACCACTGCTCGATCACCTGATTGGTGACCGAAGATCCGAAGATGTGATTTGATAACTCATTTTCCCGAGGCTCAGTTAAAAAATTCTGCATAGCAGCAACGGTCACATTTTCACTTCCTGGAAAAACACGCATAGCATAGGTTTAATAAATGGTTGGAAATGTCTGTGAGATTTGATACTTGGAGATCCATCAAGGTAAAGCGTAGTTTCAGATCCCAACATGATACACAATGGAAAGTACGTCACTTCCGGTCACACCGGTGACATAACCAAGAAGGTCATGTTAGAGTCGCAGGTCAAAATGACCCGCACAAAAGTTGTTCACCTCTTTACAATCTACGATTTTCTACCTACTTCCAAATAGCATTCAAATAAACTCAATCATACTCCGCAAAGACAAGGCAGGGATTTGTGATTACACAATAATTGTACGATACCTTGGTCGCTTCTTGTTCTTCTCGGCAGATCTGCCAGAAATTAGATAATAAAGGACATTTAGGTTCGGTCAGTTATGAGCAAAATTGTTATGACTACTGAAAAGTTGACTAACATCCATGTTCAATTATAGCGTTGTAATATAAGCGGGCCGGAAGGATTGGGTTACAATTAGACGGCCAAACAGTCAGCCACAAAACTTTTCTTGAAAACGAATCAATTCCTCCATGTATCCCAAATGGAAATTCGGATTTGCAGCGACCACTTAACTTATCGTGTCCGTCAAACGACCACGTCCAATTTGCCCCCTGCAAATAATTTTCAAATTAAACCAGAACCGGTAAAAATTTCAGAATTTGATTCAACTCATACTTTATAAATTTTTTCTGTAGATATAAATTTCTATTTTGACTACTTCTTTGTAAATAAATAAGAATTAGTAAAAGTGGATGAAAAATAAGTGTTGTAACCTAAGGAATCCAACAAACTGTTGTGAAAACTGGTTCTGGAGACATATATTTCAAATTAAATAGTGACTGCGATGCTAGTACTGAATAATACAAACACTTATAAGGCAGTAGGCCAATTAGTTACATACCTTTGAAATGTAAACCCTGCGTTTGAATTTCTTGCGATGGTTAGTCAAACGTCGTTCTTCTAATTTTTCCGGACAAATTTTATTCATCGCTAGGTACACATCTTGCCTACAATTTTAAGTCGCATTTTAACACAATATATATACGCTTGAGTTGTAGTTACAAACTAGAAATGGAAATAGTTAAACTACTTAAGACTTCTAATTAAACTAATTAGTCACTTGCCTGGTTACTAGTAGCTTATACTTATTCCTGATTTTACGATGCAAAGCTCGGTACCCCAACAATCCGCCTGCGCCGTTGACTTCAACCTGGAGAAAAATATTCAGGATATTATACTGTAAATTGAGCACTGGACGTTTTAATTTATGTACTTCACTTACTGTGACAACTCGTACCAATTCTTCAGGGTCAACAGTTCTATCGATGCATTTGATACTAAAGAACCGCAACCGCTCTTGTAGCGATCGAATACTGAACAATAATTTGTAACAAAAAATTCATATATATATATATATATATATCGCAATAAACAAATGCATCTGCAACTAAATATAATTTCAATATTTCATGTGTTACCTCCACGCATAATCCGGGAATTCGCTTGCTGCAAATTTGACAATCTCCTTTTGTTGAAAGCCATTGCACACCAATTCTCTCAAACGAACATTTAAACGATTGTCCTGCTTCCAAACTGCCATTTATAATGAATTGCCTAAACGAGCAACATATGATTTTAGAATCTTTCACTTCTGTGGTGGATTATGATGACGCATCGCCACATGGAAAAATGTGGCTGTGGGCTGGGTATGTATTTTACATGCTTTAGCACCCTTGAAATTCGAGCAAAGTAAAAACCATTTCACTTTTTATTTTCAAACTCATTTCATTTTGCATTTTGTTTTCCATTTGAATTGCACTTGTGTTTATACTTGTACTTCAGTTTGCGTTTTCAATTTCCAATTGCAAAATAGAATTGAAAAATATCGATGTGGTTGTGGGCCGCTGTACTTAAAAGCCTTATGAAAAAATTTAGGACAAAAATTCTAAAAGGAATTGAAGTGCTTTCGTTCTATTCTTACAAAACTTCTGGAGATAAATTGAAATAATACTTAACTTTACCCATTAAATTCTGCAATAATTTAATAGAGGTTGAGAAAAATAAAAATGTTTACTAGAATTTATTACACAAAAAAGGTTGAATTGCATTTTGTATAAGGTTTTTACTTAGCTTTTGTTGTATTGTTGTATAACAGCACAGGTTTAGGTTTAGCCAAGAACCTGTGCTGTTCTTCACGTACCTTGAATTTGCTTGCTGTTGTTGATGAAGACTAGTTTTTGTATTGAAGACGATGCTGACAGCGCTGATAAAGATGTGGACTTCTATTTGTTGGAGGTGGGATGAAAGTAGCCTGATCGAGGGCTGATTGGTGATTGTCACTAATTGTAATTAGGATAGATATGATTATTTAGCAGAAATCTGTAAAATTGTTTTGAACTATAAAAAGATAAGGTGAAATTTGGATGCAAAGATGAAAAAAATGGCTTGAACTGACAAAAGAAGTACAGATTTTTCTGCTTCTTTATTGGCAGAAGTTTAGAATTGTTCTGTCTTTGTTTTTAGAATTTGTACAAGTGAGAATAGGAAAAATGCAAGGGAAGTCAAATGCTTCTTCCTTTGTCTTCTTGCATAGCAACAGGCCCTTAGGTTTTATCACCAGACATGACCATGATTCTTAGAGAAGAGGGGGAGGAAAGGGTCTTCATGTAAAGGGCCTTGGCTTCTTCATGAATCTTCAAGGGGCTTTGGCTTCTCGTAGAATCAAACTTCGCGTAAACACATCGCAGAAGCATGCGCGTTGAAACGGTGGAGGATTAAGAGGAGGAGGACTTGTCCTCTTGCGCAGGCTCCGCCCAAGCCTAAACACAACTATGCCCTCGACTGATTCGGACAAAACTGTGCTTTCACGCTTATTCTCACTCCCCTTTGAAAAACCTTTGCGAGAGACGGTCAATTTGGTTTGAGTGTGCATGTGAATGATTTCTTTCTTTACTTGAAGCGGGGCAGTCCTTCTGCCCTCGGCTTCATCTATCTCCTTCTTGAGAATTTCAATTTCAAGAGAATGAGACCCTTGTAGGTTCATCACCGTCTCCTATTCCACTTTCACCTCCTCAAGTCCATTTTTCAATACGTTCACTTCCTGAGAATAAAGCGTTTTCAATTCTGTAATGCTTCTTGCATAAGCAGCTTGGTCATTTTCCAGATTTCTGTTAAAATCTCCTTCCTCTCGAAGAATGCGATTCTCCTTGAAAAGTTTGAAATCAAATTTTTAGAATTAGGCTCCAAAAAATAGATTTTAATTTCCAAAAATAAATTGTACTTAACCAAAACTTACCTGGAAACGGTTGCTTGTTGATATTCGTTTTGCATTCTGCGAATGCTGTCTTCCAAAACCCCAATTCGGGTAGTTGCAAACCCCAGCGTGCTGGTAAAATCGAGAGTTGGCTTGTTTCTAGAGAATAGGTTTTATAAAAAATTAATAGTCCATTTTATAAAAAATTTAATAGTGTATTTTGAAGAGTTCTTGCGGACTGATAAAAAATAGTACCGAGACAATGCGTTGAACAGCACATGAGCAATCGCCGAATTATGTCCAAGCATAGTTTCTAAAGCCAAGTTGAGTTTAAGGTCCAAGTTTACACTAGGTGAGAAGAATTTGAGTAAATATGTATCTCAGTCATTTTTATAGGTTCAAAAGTTCTTAAGTCTGTTACGGTGTTGTAAGGTACTAAAAGCTAAAGCTGAAAGCTGAGTCAAAGAAACTGCTTCTTTTTTCTATCATAGATAAAACTTCAAGATAGTATAATTACCAAATTTTTATTTTCAACATTTCAGAACTGAAGTATCTGCAAACTTGCCTCTGCCTAAGGCGACAGGACAATAATGTCCTATTTGAGGAAGTCAATCATTTCAAATTCAGTTTAATTTTTACAATTTCAGAACCGCATTTACAATTTGTATGACACAGTTGGAGATTATTTTTGACCTGTCTGAAGAAGAGACAAACTTTTTAACACAAGTTTTTCAACTTCAGAGTAAAAAGGTTCAGATTAACTACATGTTTCTTATACAAAACTTAAACCTGGTTTAGTTAAGCTTTAAAGTTAAGGGGTTAGTTAAGTTATTATTACTATTTTGAAATTTATCCCAGCATCTTCAGTTTTGGATTGTTTTTTCTTGTTGTTTAAGTTCTTCATCCTCTTGCTAAAATATTCTGTTTCTGACGAGTTGTTCTTGGTGCATTTGGTTACTCCAAGCTGTAAATTCTTTTTCTTTTCTGACCTTTACCACTGGATCAGAATACGGCTCTAATCGAAAGGATATTTTGTCACCATACACTTCTTGGATCCAGGTTTCAGCACCACCAAATGTTTGACGAATTTGAAAATCATCATTCTGATTATCTCGTTCCAAAATAGTCAGGAACATCCTTTAAATTGTAAATGTATTTGATTCCACGATGATCGCTGTCTCGGGAAGAATATGATTCAGTTTGTAAGTTTTACACGGTTTCATAACTTCTGATCAAGGTAGGACGTGTTAGATTGATAGATGTGTTGGCAAGTCGACCAGTGATATGCACTGCACATTCTTATTGTAATGCCCTTTCCATTCTTCATCCCTCATGAATCCTAACTTTTGACGATGCAATATCCATTCTGGGGTCTGGCAATTACAATCAAACAAACATTTATAATAAATCTTGTACGTAACAGACAACTTTAAAATTATTATTGAACCTGTTCTAAGGTAACTCTAACAATCAATCAAAACTTATACTATTGTAGTATTCTCATATGTTAGAATATCAAAAATATCTTACTGAATGCTTCATGTAGTGTGTTTTGTTCAGGTTTTCAAATTCCCAAATATTGTAGAAAGTGTCATCGTCAACTGGTAGTGGTGGCGGCGGTGTTGGTGGATGTACTTCAGGCTGGGACGATGATTGTGGCAAACACGACAAAACTAGAGTCATTTTCTTAGGAATAAGTTAAACGTTTTTGAAGGAAATTGAACTCAATTGAATCAAGTTACACGTTGAACGAAAACTTTCAATTGGAAATTGAACATCTTAAAAATTTTATTATGTCATTTGAAATGATCTCACTTGAACAGCAAAGAGTTTAAAATAGGTCAATCTAGTATAATTTTTGATGTTGCATAAACTTATTGGAGCAGACTATAGGAATCACTTGGAGGTAAAAGACGATGTAGTAGGCATGCGTGTTGTCTGCCTATTTATTCAACGGTGCTGGTTGTGATGGAGACTCCGTGGTTGATGGATTTCCAACTCCTTGAGACCCCGTTCTCGATTCGTATTCAGCGCAGGTTAGATGTATTTTTTCCAGTCCATTCACCTCGCTCCATTGCATTTGAGAATCTTCCCCTTGTTGTTCCTTTTCCATTTTTTACCAGTCGTTGGCCCTTATTTGTACGGGAAGTCCGCTTTTGTGGTGGTTAAGATGAAGAGGAAGATGGCAAGGAGGGATAGTTGGAGTATTCTGTTTGCATTCTTTTGCTCTTCCAGAAGTTCAAAAATTTTCAGTTTTATTTCATCCTCAAGCTTGTATTTTGCGTTGTCAATTACACAAATCACGGCATGCTTTCCCAGTGATAAGCCTTTTTCATCCCGCACAGTTTTTTTGTTTGAAAGATGCTGAATGAGAGAGATCATCGTTGATGTAAGACGTGAGTTGCTTCTGCATCAGAACTTGTTTTGCCTGTAACACTAACATAACTTACGATGGAATTGGGAAGCAAATTCAACATTGAGTGGACGGTTTTTTTCCTTTATGCTTCTTGCCAAAACGATTCGCGCACTCGAGCTTCATTCCTGACACATTCGGTTCTAACATCTGACTTGCAAAATCGAAAAATGATTTTATGAGCGAAGCGTAATTTTTTGGAGGATTTTTGTACAAATTAGAAATCACAACATTTGTCTTACGCAATTCTCGTTGTATAATTTCCAGTTCCGATGGAAAGCAAAAAATCGATTTTTGCAAAGTGGAATAATTTATTTCCATTCTCACAACTTGTTTTTTAAACAGTCCAACACTAAAATCAGGCCACAACACAATACCAAAATCAGTCCAAAAAACTGTCTAAAACTAAAACCCGTCAAAAAAACAGTCCAACCCTAAAATCAATCCAAAAAAACGTTCCAAATCTAAAATCAGTCCACAAAGCATCCCATCCGTACGTAAAACCAGTCCAAAAATCTAAAATTTGAAAATACCCGCCGAAATTAGATTTTTTTTTGTTAAAATGTTAAGGACAAAAAGATAGCGTTTCTCATTGTTTCACAAACGCTAAAAAGTGCGTTATGTTACAGACCGGTCAGCTCCGCCCAAAGGGTTTTTCCGTAGTATAAAAAATTCCATTATTTTTTCAATTGCACTGCAAAAACAACGCGTTATTTGGCCATTTTGGGTGCGAGGGTTGAGTGCAAATTTATGACGCGAGTAGCTAATGTTGACAATTCTAAAGGCTGCCAATTTTATATCCTATTTTCTGACACCACCTTCCCAAAAGTTTTGCTCACTTTTGCTGGTTCTGCTGTTGGGGTTAGAACGAGACTAAATACCCTTTCTAATTCAATTCCAAGTTTCCTTACCCAACATTTAAAAGCCTCGACACCGAAAGTTACTTCATTTTTATTATTGAAAATAAAAATAGCAGAACCCCTTTCTAAAGCCGAATTATTGATATTCTGATATAGTTAGTTTAGTTAGTTTATTGATGACCGCTCCTCTAAGGTTTTCACCCATGGAACGGGATAAATGAATATGTGTACATGTTTAGATTTAAATAAATTTAAATTGATTCGATCCTACAATTAACGAATAAAAAACCGGTTGATGGTGTTTTTAACTTAAGCATAGTTAGAAGCTAAATGTGAATTTTGAGTTAAGAGTAAGTTATTTAGAGCTATGAGCTAGTTTAATTTTTTTTTAAATTATAACATTTCAGTTTAGAGTGAAAATTTAGAGTTTTCAGAACTAAAGTACTTAAAGCTAAAGTTAAGCTAAGGTTAGAATATTAAACTTAAATTAAAATGAAAACAGCAGAAAGAAAAGAAAAGAAAATTAAATTAAACTTAAAGCTAAATAAATGTGGGTAATTTTTTCAGATATTTTCAGTTCCCTTTCTCTGATTCTTTTTGTTATTTTTTTTGTTCATGAGATAAAATTTACATAAAAATAAAAAGATGGCGAAGCCTATACTCTTTCTCTGATTCTTTTTGTTATTTTTTTTTGTTCATGAGATAAAATTTACATAAAAATAAAAAGATGGCGAAGCCTATACCGGTAGAAATTGATCCGAGTATGGTGGAGGTGGTGACATGGTATGATTCAGGTTAACCCTCATATCGTGCAACGTTGTATGGTCTAAATCGCCTGACTTTTCATTCCTCCGGAAAATAGTGCAACACTGAACAGAATTTATTGAGTTGTGCACACTGAATCCGAGTCCGGTTTCGTAATGAACGTGTGCACTGGGAAGCCTGCGAGAAGCCTGACACATTATTGTCATCCAGTTTGCCTTATGTTGTACTGCTGTCCCAAAACCGCGCAACACGGAACATTTTTGCACACTGCTCTAGTTTTCTACTGAGGTCAATGAACACTCGTAATGGAATTTTTTTTATTGTGATACGAATGGGTGCAATGATCTGGCCCATCTTCGAGTCTGGCATTCGTATTATCACATAGACCATGTATACCAAATTTGGTCACGATGTGACAAGACACAAGAGTGTGGTCACTCGCGTGTCTCATCCATTTGACAGACAAACGCACAAATAGACAGACATGACATACCGATCACATAGGTCCTGGCTCGGGGTAAAAAAAGAGAAAAAAATTATTGAAATTTTATTTTACATTATATGAAGTGAACATTTATATCAAAATTTGATTGCTTCCGATAATATTTTAGCCGCGTAATTAGGAGGTTTTATATATATGCTCCTGGCATTCGCTGTAGATGTTGTTCAGCAGGTGGACATTAATTTAAATATTTCTTATTTAAAATCGGATCAAGATAATCTAAAAAAAATTACGATCAAATCAACGCAAACACTGTTTTGCGTTTTCAGAGGATAAAAAAACCCCATGAGTAAACATCTCAAGTTTCCCTAAACAAGCAGAAAAAATTTAGCAACACTAACCCGTTGATACCAAAGTTTTTTTGCAGGACTAAAAACAATAAACGTTTTGGTGTTTTTCGATTTGTCGGTGTGTGGTCTTATTGATGTGGATTTCTTGCTAAAAATTCTTTTAATTGAACCCCCACACTCCATTATCTTATTCCTGAAGAAGACTAAGAATAATTGAGCGGCCCCTTAAAAAAATCGTTGAGCCATATTATGAATAAANGGCAAGCATGTGGTTGTCGAAATTATTAGGAGTGTCCGGAAATGAAACGTTGTAGGAAAGATTAGCAGTTGGAACACTTGTGTCAATAATAATAAATCGTGGTAAAACGGGTATACCACAGTAGCGTAGCTAAGCAGAGCAGAGCCGAAACAGACGGAAAGACATTACCATACCATGAAGCCCTGAGAAAATGTGCATCATCCAAGAAGCATGTTGGTATATAGTTTAGAACTCTCCTTTTTATTACCGTGAAAGAGGGGTGAAAGTTCAATGGGTCAATAGGACAATGAACTAGTCACAAGGGACAGCTCATGGAAGAGCCATGTTGTTACACGCTGTTTTAATTTCTAGCCCGTCAAGAATAGGCGAAAAATCAGTGGGTCACCACGAAATGTGTTGGACCCGGTGAACCGAACAGCTTTTGTAGGGGTCATTTTACTTCCACCGTCAACCGTGAAAATTATTGGTCTTGATATTTGGCCCAAACGAGCTGACGCAGGTTAACCATACGTAAACCGGTTAAGAACATCTACTATTCATACCACAAAACAGATTGGAAATTTGTCCAGAGGCTCCTGAGATCCAGCGGGTTTGCCCGTGAAGGAGAAGTCAAAGGTCGCCGGGTCGCAAAAGACATGCCTGTTTCGACGGGAGGAACAAATTTCGTAGGGCTCATTTTTACTGCTTCCGTGAAAAAAAAGTGTTGACCTTGAACTTTGACCCGTATGGAGTTGACCCATGTCAACCATAGCAGTAATAACGAACCGGTTCAGAACCTCTACTATTCATACCTTGAAAACAGATCGGAAATTCTTCCGAAGGTTCCTGCGATGCTTATGAGCACGGACGACAGACGACGAACTTACGGATAAATGCAAAAATAAACCGTTCTTCAACGGGTGTAACCATAAGTAAAGGATAGGCCAATGTTTTGTAGAACACAATACTCGTGTTCAACGAATTTTTTAAATGGCAGTTTTTTGGGTTACCGTGTGTGCACCGCGTTGCAACTAATTTTTAATCTTTGACCGAGAAGGCACATTAACGAGTTCATTATTTGAGCAAAATTTTTTGTCTGCATGGGGCCTTTTTTCTACTGAGTTTTTTTTGTGTCACCCTCCTGTTATGAGAGATACAACAGATTATACAGACTGTGCGAAAAGTGAAAGCATGGAGAACCAAATGATTTAACTGCTACTTAGTAATTTATCAGTTTACTAGAGAAATTGACCTTGTGCGTGGATAAGGACTGTGTAGAAAAACAGAATTGGTTGGAAGGGGACCTCTTGTCTTATCTTTTGAAAATAACTTTCAAGATCTTCTATTGAAACTCTGAATTAAACAATTTCTTGCGAAATTTACTATATTTTCTGAAAGGGATTGGTGCCTCTGGAGGTCATTACCTAAGAAATTATTCAGCACAAATATATAAAAACTTGCGGTCCTGGATAAATCAGCGTCACTTTTAAATTGTGACAATTGCAAATAACGTGAACAATACTATTTTGAATATCTACACAAGGAATAGCTAGAGCTTCTTATAGCTTACGGTTTTTTATCCAAATAAGTAATTTCATTGTCAATTTTCAACAGAATTAAATAATTTAAAATGAAGCTAATTGAAGCCAGCATAGGTTGGAGCGTGTTAATTTTTATTCAAATCTGCTTTTTCTTATTTCTTATAGCACGGGTTCTGGTAAAGTAATTTTTCTATCAGATAAAATTGCATGTTAAATTGATTTTAAAAATGAACATTTAAATATTTGTGTTAAATTAAACATAAATTCGTCAACATTTTCATTTAACTTTTATTTTTAACAAATTGTTTATTAATTTTAGCTGAGGCTAAGAAAAGATGCTCAAAATTTAGACACAGGAATTGGGCAAATGCAACAACGTACAAGAATGTCGCAGTATCCACGACCTGGAATTGATGTAACTCAGTCCGGTAATTGGGGTTTCAATTGTCATGCTTCATTAGCTCAGATTAGTATATGCAAAATTAAATCCTATCAAAGTAAATTTTTACGGTGGCTTGAGAAAGTGTGTAGGCATAAAACATGGTTTACGTATATAGTCAGGTAAAAGCGGCGTTAAAATTAAAATTAAAATTGAAATTGAAATCCAAGTAGAATTTCTTTGGTAGTTACAAACTTTCATGTTGGCAAAAATACACAAATCGCTGCGAATAATTGGGTCTTGCTACGCTACAGGGTAGGATTTTTGATGAGAACACTAATGTGCAGAATTTTTAAATATGGAATTTTAAATTTAATTTTGTTCACATTCCAGAATCAATTCCTCAAACGCCACCACCAGCNATCCGTCGAAAACCTGGTTCATTTCTGGTTGGGTTAGGGTTGATTAGTTTTGAATAAGGCGAACGACATGCCCTAGAAATTGTTCAAATACAGGGCGTTCGCCGAAAGGCGGCCGGTAAACAACAGTTTATAGTTTTGTTAAGAACGGTTTTCGACCCGTTTCCCATAGCAATCCCGGACTTAATCGGCCGGCTTTCGGCGAATGCCCTGTATATTTAAATCTAATCTTTAAGGAAAACAATTCGCATCATTTGAATATGCTATTATTTTGTACACCATACTAATTTTCATTGCAGTTAAAATAAGGTTACCTCAGTTTTTAGGTTCTAGTCGCTGGGTTTTTTTTTCAATAACTGAGCTTAAACTAGGTCAAGTCAGGCTAAACTAATGTGGTCAGTTCAATTTTAATTTTATGAATTATTTTAAGTATTGTTTCTAAAACATTGTAGTTAATTTAGTGTAAACCATATTTCCTTGATTGTAAAAAAAAGTGTTAAATACAAAAAATATTTTAGAAAAGCGCACTTCGCAAATTAGCATCCAACAATTTTGCTTTGTATTTATATTTAAAAAAGATCAATATTCAATATTGGGTCAAAAGTTCACCAGTTAATATTAGACCAAGCGTGCCGCTTGGTAAAACCTGCGTACCGTTAAGTCCTCGCAAATTATTTATACCGAAACTTAATCAATTTTAGTACGAAATATTCTCAAAGTAATTTAGGGCATTAATCATAATTTTCAGACGCTTTTGAAATTTCGAATTTAAATTACTTAAACGGACTTAAATATAATATAAATAAATGTAATTATAATAATTATTGTAAAGATATTACATAATATAAATTAAGTATTTTCTTAGATAACAAGTGTTTCTTTAAATAGCAAACGGCACTCAGTCTTATCATAATTGCCATAGAAATCGACCTTGTAAAAAATAAAGATGACTTTTGCGACGCCACCGTAACTTTGACGTTTCGTTTAATTCGTGGAATTGTCGTTGTTTTTTACTGTTAATTTACCAACTCGGGTTTTTTGGTAGCTGGAATTCTTCAGAAAATTCAACGGTCAAGGGGCCAAATTTCATGTAATCCGAGGAAATTCGCTCAAATAGTAGCCGCTACCGTACGATTAATTTGTGGAATTGTCAACTTTTTTTTAAATCAAATTCTCCTGAAAATTAAAAGGTCATGGGGCCAAGCTTTATATAAAGCCGAGTTTTCAAACAATCTGCGTCAGTTTTGATTCTCACTTACACATTAATTTACCCTAGTTTAGCCCTAATTTCTACAATTATACCCCGATTAGTATCACGAGGCAGGATATTGGGTAAATTGAACGGAGTTTGAAATTTTACAGAATGTGTTATTGCGTCTTATTTGACTTGACGTAATTTATATTCAGCTATTCCCTCGTAATTTTTGTGCCCATTCTGCTCATCGGTATTTGCATCACTAGCATTGCCATCATCCGGATGTTGGTAAATTGTTAATAACTGAATATAAATCATTCTTAAAATGTTTACAGTTCTTTCAATGTGATTTTATTTTCATTTAATTATTTTAATTTTATTTGTTTGTTGTTTTCATATTTAATTTTAATTATTACAATATTAAGTTTATAATTTGTATTGTTGCAGCTGAGGAGTGATAGCCGGCGACACCTTTCAGATACCGCAAGTAAGTTTTATTGTATTTCTATCAGCATTTTGAAATTTTTGAAGTGTTTTGAAAACATCTGAAACGTGAAACAAAGTAAATCTGGGATTACATCGGGAATTAGAAATTTTGGAATTTCACGCGCACGAGTCCAACTCACCACATACAATCCACCTCCGCGAATGTTGTCATATTGTTAAAATAATTAATGGTGTAAATTAATAAGTAAACTATTTAATTTCCAGATTTAGTTCCAAGAACTCCACCACCGTGGTATAGAATAGCTCTGAGGTGTGCGCTTGCAAGGTCAAATTCCACGACTACAATTGATGGACTTCCTTCTTATGAAGACGCTTTATACAGTTTAAATCAAACAACAAAGGGGAGTTATGTAGAGTTCACCAATCTGCCTACCCTGGACGATATTGTGGTTCACGTGTAACCTAAGGGGTTCCCTGGGTGCATAATACATTAAAGAATATGGTTATAGGCCGAAATTACCAAGCGCTACAATTCTGAGGCACACAACTTTTGCGCAACAGTCGCCATCATAACCATTCATATCGCATCACTCGCAGGTCGAAAACGCCCAGGTCACTATGAGATCAACCACAGCTCGAAAGAATTATCTCAAGAAAATTTGAACTACTTCAACTACTAACCTAAGCCGATGTTGGAACCGCGTTTTAGGTTGAGTATGTTCTCGTCTGAAGTTAACCATCGTCAGGGGCGGTTAGTACTTCGTTAGTGACCACCTGGAAACTCCGGGTGCTCTTGCCCTTCTTTTTGTAATCTTTCTGTATTATTAGTTTCTAAATTTTCTGTACTCTGAATGTAAAAATTCGCTATTGCCGTTAGTTATTAGTATATTTTGTAGCTAACTGTAGCACCCACTTTTGGGGGAGTTCGACTCAAAGTAAAAAAGTATGCATTCCGTCAATAGGATGCACAGGACATCAATACGTCGATGCAGGTGACCCTGCACGAAATTTAGTTGAACTTTATTGCAAAATATATTGTCCTAAGATTTACGGAAATGATAATAGTTAGTTTTAATATGAATTGGAAATTTAACTTTCCTAAATGTGAGAGGCTGCAGTTGAGTAAGGGCCAATAATTAAGTCATTTAAATTGTGAATAGCAACTGGCTCTAGCGTCATATGATTTTTTTCTGGGGTTTGACGAAGTAAGGCCCGCACTTCTGATGTATCCCTGGTTGAAAGTTCATCCGCTGTAGCATTGTAGTTTGGAACCGGGCGGTACTTGTCGGAGATAAACAGGGCTTCGTGTGATGGAAATGGGGAACTCAGGATGTCATCGATTTCAATACTTAGGACGTTGCAGAGGTCATCCAGGGGCTACAAAAAATTCAAAGATTTAAGTGACAATTTATTAAAATGTCGTATTTCGGATTTTGAAGTTTGCAAGAGGCATAAAGGAGCCACTTTGTATAACGTATATAGCTACGCTCAGGGTGATTTTCTATGATATTCTCGAAATAAGGTTATAGGGATTCACTTACCAAATCATTGTCATCATATCCAAATGGATCTTCTATTTGATATCCAATTTCTAGAATTCCAAGAAATGTAAACGCTGTAATTCCTACAGCCGCAACCGTCCACCATCCCATGGAGTCGGCCAATTGAAAAGGTAATGACAAAACATAAAGCCAAATCACGTGGTAGAGATGTATGGAATACGCCGGCGGAATTGGGGTTCTCTTGATTCGTTCAAACCCCGATAAACACTCGGTAAGAGAGTTCAGTCCTATAATTCAAAATTACAAGCAGCTTGTATCTACTCGTAACAAAGTTAAAGAAAAAACTTTTTTTAAACTTCTCGGTTCGTGTATTACGTGAAATTTTATGTATTACTTAAAATATTTTTCAAAAAATTCCTACTATTAATAATCACGATTTGGCGGTGGCCGTGGTGCTGGTGGTGGTCATTTGTAGATTTAAATTTCCTCTTAACTAGAAAGAAAAAGGACGGATCGAAAAACTCGTTTGTATGTTGTCAATCTTTTCAAAGAAAACTCCGTAAAAACCGCTCCCCTGACCAACCGATACAGCCACACATGTTGAACCTCTAAAACGCGCAAGTCGCAATCGCAGCGGGAGACCAAGCGATCCTTACCAAAAAAACACATGTCATTTAACCTTATTTAGACTAGCCAAACAACCCATTTCTAGGATGGGATTGAAACTGGCCTACAAACTATTTTACACGTTTAGCTTATCCATGCCATCCTAGGACGGGCATTTTTGGCTAGCCTATGCAATGCCTATGGCTAGTCTTACCATTGTAAAATATTCCAGACATTGCGGGATCTGAAAATTTATTTATATATTTGGATGTCAAAAGGTCAAGATGAATAAATAATAACAAAAAATGAGTTTATAAAAATAATAAATTCGTTGATTAGTTCAAAATACCCCAAGTATGTCGAATCTTCATTGTTTGAATGAAAATGGCCACATAAAATAAAATTTGTAGCGGGATATTTGAAGGTGGCGCGTAGTTGAGATTCTTTTGATTCTTCAACGCATCTTGCCGTGATTTTGAAATTATTCGTGGAAAATGATTTATCAGTTTTTTGAGGTCAATATGATCATACGAATATTCTTCACGTAGGTAATGTTTTGACGCAATAGCAAATCCCACCAAAATATTGGTGACAGATTTCTTTTCAACAATTTCCCGTCCAGTTTTTTCTGGTAAAATAGTCCATATTGCTCGAACCATTACTCGGATGACCTGGGTCATGAGTGACCAAAGCCTCCTGCCTTCATAAAATCTGTCATATGCAGTGTTTGTTCTAAAGACCAGTAGAAGACTAGTAACAAGACCTAAAATTGGAACCATAGAATCTGGGCCACCGATATAAAATATTCGCGGATAATAAAAATTTAGAGCAATAACAATGAAAGAGTAAAAACTCATGAATAAAACTTGCCACCATAATTTTGAAATTATAATAAAATGTCGAAAAAACATAAAAATTAATTCTTTAAATTTGGATGTAGAATTTTCGTTAATTGGTACTTTTTTGGAAACCATCTTTCCAACTAACTTAAACTCAACTATCGTTAATAACTCGCTTTGTTCACTTTGGTCCCAACAATAGCTCGAAATATCCGTAAAATTAATTCTTTCGACATTTACGGTTAGGTAGGTAGGACTCCTTTGGTTATTTTTAGGGTTTTAGGGTTACAAAAATAACCCCAAGTAATTTGAGACTACTGAATTCTGGATATCGTATCCCTGCTCAGTTTTATTACTTTCTAGGAATTATTTTCGCCCTTGAAAATTTATATTAATCATAAGGTGACAGCTTATACCAAATTTTGTGCTATAAACTTGTTATTTATTGTAAAGCATTCCGCACTCGTGCATAAAACTTAATTTCTTTTATTGTTGAAAATTTTGCTTTGATTTCAATTTCATACAGTAAGTTTTAAAACCTTTGTCTGATGGACTTCTGTTACGCCATCACTAAAATTTCTTTTCATTTTCTGTCCTCAAATACGACTGCACTGGTATTTAATTTTCTTCGGTATCATTTGTAAGTCGTGACATTTTTTTTGAACAGCAAGTTATCTGGAGAAAAGAAGCGTTTGGTGATTTTTTTCTCTCATAGAAAACCATAATTAGCGACTGTTTTGTATTGAAAATGGATCGGATTTCATGACTTGGCACAAAAAACGTATACAATGACAATAGAACTAAATACAAAATCCACACGAATTATTATTTTCAATGCAGGGTGTCAAATACACTGATCCTTCTGTTACTATGAACCAGTGATGGAAAAAATCATAATTATGGGTTTTGTAAAACGATTATTTGGGAACTAGAACCCCAACATTTCTTAAAAAAGAGTTAATTGAAGAAAATTTTAGAATTTTCGATTTGCTGCAAGGCGAAGTAGGAGAATCAAATGAAAGGTTGTGCTAAATTTGGAGCGCCGCCACAGTGGATTTCTGGGCGTTTATAGAAAAACTACGTACGTAAAGGCGTGTGCAATAGAAACTAATTTTTTCTAGAAAAAAATTAGTTTTGTTTTTAAATTTGTTTATTTTTGTTTTTCGAGAGTAAAAAAATATAAGCAGGCCGGTTGTTATCAGCTATCGGCTGTGATGGAGGGAGATATCCTGAATATGTGGCACACTGTCAAATTATAATCTTAGGAAAATGTAACTCGCATATTAAACAACACCGCCACTGTTTTTGTTTTTTAATTTTTAAAAATTAAAATGCACTGCAAATTCGAAAGTAGAAGTTTAGCAGGATAAATTATTTAAAAATTTCAATATATCTCCAAAATTTTATTTACGCGTGAATGTATTTATTCGATAACAAGTTTTTGTTAGCATTAGGATTAGCAGTGGATCAACGCCTATTTCCAGTCATTTCCATTAGTTCTGCAGTAATCTGTGTTTGATCTGACATGATTTGGGACCATATCATAAACTCTTACATAATCGGCCAAAAATACTATTGAATTGGTGGAAGTTGGAGCTGGGGATTGTGACATGGACAAATTTAGGATTACATAAGCAGACCAGCTAGTCCCTACACCACGTCGGTCCGCAAATGCTCGATCGCCATTTACGTACCTATTAACGAAAAGATTTTTTTTAAATTGACAAAATTTTAGAATTCAAAACGTATTTAAATACTACAACTTTTAAGTCAAAATAAACTAATTACAATTAGTAGATTAATTATTAAATATTAATTGCAGTTAATTATCCTCACCAACTCACTGACGTATTTCCATAGTGTGTTCCAATTGTAACCCATTTTCCTGGTGAAATTATACTAGAATTTCTATAGAAACAGTATCCTGCCCTAACATGGTTGGATAATTCCAAAATATTTTGATTATTAGGATGATATTCAAATGAATCAATTTCATTCCTTCCGTCCTTCCATGTCCATAATGCTGGCCAAGATCCAATTCCAGAGGGAAGTTGAATCCTAGTCTCAATATAGTCATTAGTTTTTACCATAAATGGTTTTGGAGTATACTCCGTTGTCAAAAATCCTAATCAATATAATACGTACAATTTTAGCGTTCGATTTTCCTGACACGTTTTATCAAATTTCGGGTTTCACCTGTATACCAAGCCCGTTTCCCATTTTCTAAATTTTGATCGGACAGATTCGCTGTAAAAACAGCTCTGCCATTTTGAACTTGAACATTTGATTTTCGAATCCAGTCGAGTTTATTATATTTCGGATTGTGATTCTGATATTCATAACTACTCGTTCTTTCTGCTTGCCATTTATTACACAAATCCAGGGTGGTAAACTCATCCCGCCAAATAAGTTTAGCCGATACTTCAACCGGACTTAAGTGAAACTAGAAAACAAGAAATTTTGTAAGATTATGCTTTACGCAAATTAAACATTTATGCTTACATTGTTGAATTAATTCTTACCAGGGTATTTAGTACTAATCCGTAATATAATCCAAGAGTATTCATGTTTAAAAAAATTTCCTTGCTCACCTACCATTTATTTACAAATTTTAGGTTTGCAAGCTAGTACAGGAATCATGTAATAATATATCCTGTTAACCGCAAACAGACTTGTCCCTGAGTAAAACTACTTGACCGCATTTCATGTGAATACAGTGTGCTAATTAGCTCCTAACTATACATATCTTCAGAATCAGTCAACGTAAAATTAAGTGCAAAGAAGCCCGTCCTAGGAAAAAAAAGTGTGCCAGTATCTAGCCGGACCTAGAAAAAGCGTATTTGGCTAGTCTAAATAAGGGTCAAACGCCATGTGGGTTTCATGTTAAAGGACACTCGCTTCGCGTACTTCCTCGTAACGTTTAAGACTCCTTGATTTAGTTGTTCGGCATGTGTGTTCGAGTTGGTTGGGTGGGACGCGGTTTTTAAGTAGTTGTCTTTGAAATGGTTAAGAATATAAAATTTTCGCTCCGAATGTTTTCTTCCCTTGAAGAGAGAATTGGACATTGGACCTGACCCCCATCACCACCACCACCAAGTCAATTTTATATATAGTTACTTGGAACTTATAAGATAACTTTTGTTGCAAAGAAATCGGCTTCCAGGGCATATCGATTTTTCAAAATAAAACTAAAAGTGTTATTCAGCTAAAACTAGACAAAATTGCAAAATGGTTTTTCCAGTTTAAACACTCGAAAATTTAAAGTAAGTCACCACACTTTCCCTGTTGTTTTAAATACAAAGTTTGTGTTGACAGGAAAAAATTACTGTTGCACCTATCCTCCAATAGCAAAAATTTTCATAGAACATAGCTAGCACACTCGTCTTGAAAGTGTTACAACATGTCAAGGATGCGCTTTGAGAAGACATTTAATTTGGTGTACTACACTTAATTTTGTGTTGGGTGGTTGTGGAAACACATGGAGGGCAATCCTTTATTTGCTACCCTGTATACAATAAATTATTGGAAACAAAATAATTTACTTATTGAAGAGAAGGCTAAAATTAGTTTCCCGGATGTAGTTAGTACAGTACGGAGCTGTCAATTCTTTCAAGGCAGTGGCCATAACGCGACGCTCAAAATTTTTGAAACTCGGCGTACTTACACTATCAGCACCTCAGTTCTCGTTTCAATTTTGTCTACATGTTGACTGGCTGAATTGAAAAAGAGAAAAATAACTCAAAAACTGGAAATCATTGTTGGATTTAAAAGATTTTTCGGCAGTAGGATGTCCCAAAAATTTGAAAGAGTAATAATCACGCTTCCGAAAAATCACATTCGCATTCAAATGTCATTTATTTATGAGTCCCCAAAAATCTTCGCAGAATATTTCTTCAATAATTTCTGTTTGATATCCTGCGACACCTCGACTTCTTTGCGATGCGATTTCTGTATAGGTTCGAGGGTCGTATCCCGATTTTTAATCTGTATTTAAGAAGTTGTTTAGAAGATTATTTGCCTTCCCTTGTTTTCGGATATGATAATTTCTTAGTGTGAGTGGATGTGTTGAATACTACCAGCTGGCCCCAGTAGTTTCATGAACACAAACAGAACCAAAAAGTAATCCGTGGTGGGATACGAACCCACGACCCTTGCCTATCCGGGGCAATGCTCTACCAACTGAGCTACACGGTCATTCTTGGTTCTGTCTCTTCTTTTACTCTCCTTTGTTTGGACCGT
>JABASL010000157.1:0-24934 GCA_019775825.1 Neanura muscorum | reverse complement strand
TATGACGCACCCCATTAGAATTTTAGAGAGTATGGACCGGTTAAATAATTAGCTAAATATTCAATCAAAGAAACCGAAAGATTTCAACTTACTTATTTTTTGCATTTTCTTCAATGTTCAACAAAACAACTTTTAACTTTGTTTTTTAAATTTCCACAGGGAACCTTCACGTGTGTATTTCTGGAAGATGTCAATGCCCTTACAACAAACAAAGCTCTTTTTGTTTACATGCTTCAACACTCAATCAACTGTCTGCCTCTTCTGCCCTGTGGATCACATGTGTCAATGACCCTACACCTAGCAGAGGTCAACGTCATGACACTCATGATCTCCTTGCCTAATGTCTAATACCAGCCCGAGTTCCAAGAAGTGCACTCGCTCGGATCTTATTTGGTATTTATTTTCTGTTTTACACAAGACTGGAATCGCTGGAATTAGGTTTGAATTAATTGGTTGTAACAAGGACTTAGACGGCCGAGGATGACTTCAGAACAGCCCAGTCCTACAATTAGCCCTGCTGTTGACATCTCTCCTAGCACGGACGTAAGACCCTTCTTAGTACGCACTGATTAATTATAACCTTTCTCTAAAAAAAACTGTTTTTTTATCTTTCAACACCAATACTAATGTACATGAAAATATAACTGCAGGAATTTGACCTGGAAGTAGTTGTCGGGAATGTGGATATTTATGATGACCTGCTAAGTGGAGACACAATCGCTGCTCGTACAGAGGCTTCTTTAATCAAATCTACTCGAACATCCACATCGCAGTATCCTTTAAGTCTCAAGAACGACAATGGACCACCTGAAAGTATTGAAAGTACAACGACGATTTCCCGAACTGAAGCTCCAAAATTTCAGTGCCTCATTGGAAATCTCACTTGGGTCAGTCATTGCTTGTTTAAGTTTTAATTCTGAATCAACTTTGGAATTAATCCCGCTGATGAAAATTTGGGTGCGGTTTTTCGATCTTCAAGCCGAAGCGTTAGCGTCAGTCTGTTACGTTTGTCCAAATGTTACAATATACGTTTTATTTTCAGTGGACTACGGATGCTGATATCAAAGCTGCCATTGAGTCGCTTGGAGTGTTTGATTGCGTTGAGATCAGTTTTTTTGAAAATCGGCTCACTGGAGTTTCTAGAGGATTTTGTTGTTGCATCGTTCAGTCAGACGGTTCACTGAAATTAATTCACGAAAATCTGATCCATGAAGAAGTTCATGGAAAACGACTCCAAGTTATGCACAATACCAAGGATGCTATTGCTTACGTATGTTTTGTTCCAATTTTCTAAATAATCCATCCTGTACGGATTTTGTAAACTTTTTTGTTTACTTCAGTTTGAATCTCAAGACATTTTTCGTCCAAAAACGGATCCTTCATCACAACAGCATGACGACGAAAAGGAAAATCTGTACTTTGCTCCTGGAATGAGACCCTCCGGTCAAGCCATGTTTGCTCCAAGGTTTCCGCCTAGGTATCCCCCAGGATGTTCCACGCAGCAATGCTACTATAATCCAAATGGTGCTTTTCGAATGTTCCCTCCAAACTTCCGCTATAGGGGTCATTTTCCTGGTTTCCGAGGACCAATGAATGGAAGGGTGAGGTCAACGCTAATCGTTTTACAGCATTAAGCTAAGTAGGGCTACTAATCGAATTGCTTGTCGACATGAAATGGCTCATATTGAAGCGTGATTTTTGATTAGGGACATCGAATAACTCAACCCAGCTAGTATCGACCATGGCATGAGTCATACCCACCACGAGGTCGTCAGGAAGGATACTTTACCCAAGAGCACCAACAACGTAAACATTTTTCGCCGCCGATAGTAACTCCTCCAGGAATTTCCAGTCCTCCGCTTGCTGGTCATTGTTAGTTATCAAATTTCGATAAACATGAAAATTCGTTACATATAAAGCCATCTCTTATTTCAGTTCCGCCATTGGCCTCCTCTAGCCCAATTGCACGAATCCAGCCTCAACCACATTTTAATCCAGACTTTTTACGTCGTGGATGCTTTAGTGACGTCCAGTTGAGTCCAGTCAAAAATCCTCAACTTCCGACTGAATCCGCCTCCGTCATTCTTCCAAACGCATCTAAGTCACCACAAAAGCTCTCTCCTGAGGAGTACGAAGCAGCGATGGTGAAGGTCAGACACTTAAAAACTAATTTGTAATAACAAATTTAGGGTAGGACATAAATAAAATGAAGCTGATTTTACATGCACCAGGTCAAGACGGTTGCGAGCGCTGCGATGACCAGAGCTGTGAAAGACGTGGCTTCAGGTAACTCTTGATTTTTCAAAGTAAAAGCTTTTGGCGTTTAGAAACATGAATTCTTATTTTTAAGGCGATTACGCGGACTCGATAGAAACTCTGGTTACAGCGATTTCTCTTCTACGGCAATCGAAAGTTGTGAATGACAACAGCGTCAAAATGTTGATCGCTACACTTCGAGATACCCTTGAAGGTGTTGAGGTCAAGAGCTATAGTTCTTCCAAACGAGGTATTAATTCTGCTATTAATTTAAATTAATTGTTAATAATATATCGTGCCCCATGTGCCTTTTTATTTTGAATTCAAAATCGTGTCGCAATGAAAGACGTTCGAGTGAAAACTGAAACAAACAGCATCATATATCACAAAAGAAAAATAGCGTGCAATTTTTTTTTTAAATATTAGGTCGAACTCACTCTCGACGACATTACAGAGACGACTATTACCGTGAACGGAGCCGTAGTCCGAGGTCACGAGACAAACGGGATAATCGAGAACACTATAGCACTGAACATTCGCGTGGAGACTACAAGCGAGCTGAGGTTCAAGATGAGTACGTTCCCCGTATGTTTCGAGATCACCAAAAAAGATCACGGAGTCCAGGAGAAGCAAGAGGCCGTCATTGTGAATAGTAATCTATGTTCTACAATTTTCATCTCAAAGAAAGTCGTGAATGCTCACTAATTTTTGTATTTAAATAATTCCTTTTAGCTACCGCTAAATCTCCCGTCTACACTAAAGTTCAGCCCTTCTACTTTACAAAATCCACGTAAAAAGTCTAAAGCCGTTTAATCTTGTAATCTTCTAAATGTTACTTTAATAGAATTTTTACAGAAACTAGTCTAATATAGTTATATTGCTTGTATTAAAGCAATTAAAACGTGTGTCATGTTATTATCTAACACATTTACAACATGTTTCTTCGGCCCTGGGCTGGTATTGTTATACCCAAACCCCAAGATCTTCCATGACCATGACTCTTGGAAAGTGACACTGTTCTTCCCAGCTTTTATAGGAACTTGACAACTTCCTATAAAAACTTGTTTTCTACTAATTAATTTTAATCTTTCTGCGTCATTTAAGGTAACATCTTTCCAAGATTTGGTCAGAACATATTCTACACGCAGTGTACAACATACATAGCTTTTGTAAAACGTCTGAGGGAAATAATTTTTGTAATGGCTTCGTTGTTTTTAACCGGGATTTATTTTTGCATTACTTTTGTATTAGTGAAAGCCTATCCTGTTGCGAATCAAAAAGACAGTGTCGTAAGTTTTTGTAGATTGAAAATATTGGGCAGGATTTTTAATTCGACTTTGGATTTTTAGGAATACTTGACTCGATTTGGGTACTTGAACTCTAATATCAAGAACACGGTGTCACTCCATGCTGAAACTTTAAAAGCAAAAGTACGTGAGGGGCTAAAAAACTTTCAATATTTTGCTGGAATAACACCAACGGGGCTTTTGGATGAAACCACAGTTAAGGCCATGAATCTTCCACGATGCGGAAACAGTGAATTAGAGAAAGGGGGACAACATCGACGGCGCCGTTTTGTTTTAGATTCCAAGTGGGAAAAAATTTTCCTCAATTACAAAATCGGGAACTATCCTACTGCAGGACCTAATCGAACTGTTGTTGATGCCGTGGTACAAAAAGCTTTTGGATTCTGGTCAGACGCTGCAAATATTCATGTCCAGCCCACTCGTTCACCAGTACAAAAGGCTGATATCGAAATTTCTTTTGTTCGGGGACGCCACAATGACGGAATTGAATTTAACGTGATTGAGGGTGTGGGACGAGTTGTGGCTCATGCTTGGAAGCCATTCAATGCTGAACCCCTTCGGGTAATTCGAATCTATCACGCCAAAGAAAGGTCACGGTCAATTCTAATGCCAACATAATTTAGGGTGACATGCACTTTAATGATGAGGTAAGTTGGGGAATTGAGGGGATGAAACCATGGACAGGAGAAAGTAATGCTACGGCATACGACTTTTTTCGGACAGCTATTCATGAGGCTGGTGAGTTTTTAGTACCAAAAGGGTTTTGATGACGTAAGTTGGGGAATTGAGGGAATGAAACCATGGACAGGAGAAAGTAATGCTACGGCATACGACTTTTTTCGGACAGCTATTCATGAGGCTGGTGAGTTTTTAGTACCAAAAGGGTTAAAAAACTTTTCATTTCTTTGAATTTCTTCATTCGAAAATTGGATTTGTGTCAGTGCTTAACATAATATTGAACTTTGAAAGGTCATGCCCTTGGACTTGAGCATAGTCCTCATCCAGAAGCGATGATGTATTTTGCAGTTACGGGTCAGCATGGGGAGTTAAAATTGACTAAAGATGACCTTCAAGGCATTCAGGTAAGAATAGTTCACATAAAATGCATAGAAAATTTCTTTTATAGCAATCCATATCCATACGCTTCACAGGAACTGTATGGACGTAAACTGGGTGGCAGCAGCACCAGTGGTCCATCGCGTGATCCTCTTATAACATGGAAGGCTGACCTGGAGAATAGTGACAAAGGTCGTCGGCCCATTGTTGTACCAAGCGGGATTCCGCAAGCGAATGTTCCTTGGGAATGCTACCGCTTCCAGGAGCAAAATCCAAAGGATGCAAAAGGAATACAGAGATGCTATAGAGATTTTTATAGGGACGTTTACCTTGGCCAAAAATAGCACGCAAGACTATTATTATTAGCTTAATTAAATTTACCAATATTTTAGCTAGTTACAAATTCACTTACCTTATCATCAATTAATTATTTTAGTAAATTGAAACACATTTATCGTATAGCTCAAGATGACTACCTAAATTGAAATTGTTTATGCTTTAATGCCATTTAAAAAAATTTAAGTTTATAGCCCGAATAATCTTCCCTGTGCAGGTCTTTCCCCGCGAATAAATACGTAAGTTTATCAAATTAAAAGAGACCACTAAAAAACTTGCAAAACTAAAAACTGCTGAGTCTGAGNCGCGAATAAATACGTAAGTTTATCAAATTAAAAGAGACCACTAAAAAACTTGCAAAACTAAAAACTGCTGAGTCTGAGATTAAAATTTTTCAAAACATTTAGTACCTATCTAGATTACGGGGAAGACAACGCAAAGAAATTGGAAATTACCACTTGCATTCTTGTGGGATTGGGATACGTCACTTTAGTTGATGATTAACGAATAATTATTTGTCTTCTGTTATTAGGTCAACTTATACGACCGGGAGATTTTCCCCGCAATTGACGCGAACGGGTAAACTAGCAATTTAATTCAATATTAAAGCCTATTTAAAGTAAAGTTTGTTGTAGATTGATGACTCATCGTTTTCCAGTTAAAATTCGTCGTCACACACCTGCGGCTGGACAAGTCATGGAACCCTTCTTTATCTTTCGGAGCTTTTATGGAGTTGTATATTTTTTTTTCGGAAGTTTGGAAAATTGCAAAATATTTAGCAAGTGTTGTTTGTTATCTTCGCAGAGTACTTTCTGCTTTGCTCTTCATTCATTTTCCGTCCTTTGATAAAAGAAAAGCTCAGTCAGTCAAACACACAAGCAAAGCCTTCAGAGCTCGCTCAGTTCTCGCCTGACTGCACTTCCTCAACGACGCTCAAAATTTCCGTGCAGTCGGACTTGTAATTCACAAATTTGCAAGTTTGTAGCAAGCTTTTCACCAACTACTTGCGAACTGTTTTCTTTAAAGCAATTTACTATACATTTCAGTTTGATTTGTTTTAAAAATTCCCTCCAATCTTTTCTAAAATGTCCTCTTGTGATTGTAATTTTTGTGACCTGACTCAGAACAATAATTGTGATAATTTTAAAAAAATTGGGCGATTTTCAAAAACGCTTCTACGATCTCCATTCCTTCTAATTGTCATCTTTAACAGCATTCTGTATAGTGTCAATGTCGCTGCCAAGCCCATCACAACTGAAACTAATACTGGAGCAATGGTAAGCAAATATTCTGCTTTTGTTAACGGCTCGGCTCGAACCGATAAAATTTAGATATTCTAGGTAACGCTATTCTGGCAAATTTTCATGAGGTTGATGTTATGTGACATTTTTACAAAAGAAAAGTGACATTTGGACTGGCTTTTGTTGAAACCTCGAGGCTGTAAAAAATACTTTAATTGTAGTTTTTTGCATAATTCAAGTGTGATTAAACCATTTACTGTGAAAAAGTAAGGTAGGTTGAAGTGTTATTGTTTCAAGTTTTGCACTAAATAGGAAACCGCATGTCTGCCTTACAGCCTTAATTCTTGGAAATGTGACAGGGTGACTCGTGTGACCAAATAAAAACAAATTAATCATCATATCACGGAGATTTAAACATTCAAAGAGGCATGCTCAATTACGCAATGTAAAATTTATTGGCCACTTTGACACTCACAATGAATTAAGAAAAGTTAAGCTGTGTTTTCAAGATGTATAGTTGCAGAAAAGTGCTTAGGCTTTTTACCATAGCTCCTTTCGGGATTTTTCAAAATTTTGTTAGAAAAGTTTTGCAAAATTCGAACCGAAACTAAAATTTTTGAATTAATCAAGAATTAAAATTGGAATAACCGCTCAGTAATTATGGTCGAGAATAAAATAATTGAACTTCTGAGAGTCAAAAAATCTCGAACATCGAAAATATAATTTCCGATTTTCGTTTGAAGCACGTCGCTTCCGGTCATAATTTGCAACGAAAAAGGAAACTGCCACAAAAATTGTAATAATAGGCTTCTGATTCATAAGAAATCATAAACATTTTTTTTTTCAGGATTTTATTGTTATTGCTCGATTTTGAGTTTAACGAATCTGGCAGAAAGGCCTGAAGAAAGCAAGAGTTCATTTCTTTGCAGTTTTTTAGCTAAAATTTGGGAAAATTGAAGATCATTAAAATCATTCCGAGAGCATTAACTTCCATTTTTTTTCCCACGCTAATTTCCTCCATTTGAATCCGACGAATTTTTTAAATCCTGAGAATCAATTCAATTGTTTTTTTCTGACTCACCTCTGAACAATCCCCGCAGAGGAAAAAAAAATGTTTTTCAAGTCATTGATCTTCAGTTTCATGCATCCAAAAGACAAATTCTGCATCAAATGACTCAAAAAAAAAATTAGAAACAAAAGAAAAAGATGATGAGTCAATTCAAATAATTGAACTTCAAACTCTCAAAATTTCCCCTTGATGCAAGGGTTGTTTGTAGCCGACATTAGGAAAGGGGTTATTTTGGTTGAAGGTACTTGAAGGGTCAAGTAGGATAGGTCAGAATAACACGAGAAAACATAAAGCAGAAAACAAGAAATTTCAATTGAACTTCCTGCTTAAGGCAAAACTGTCTGAAATGGAACCAAAGTACGATGAGTCACGGCTAGGATGAGTCTTCTGCATCAATCTGCCTTATGCAAAGTTAGTGTAATAAAAGTGGCTCAAATTGGCATTGGTGTGTCATAGCTTCATGGATATACCAATTTGGCATTTTGGCAGTTTCGCCCTACCTGGGACACTAAAAGATTTTTTGCAAAGTTTAAAATTTAAAGTTCCATTCATCCGAAATGGCTACTACACATGAAGCTACAGTTCCATTCTTGTATTGTATAAGTTTCCTTTTGTTTCTTTTTTCTCGCATGCAATGTTTGACTTTCCAATTGTTTCCGGTATAACTTAATTATTCATTGTCAAATTTTATGTCGAAGATCAAATAATAGTCGACCGTGGTTACTTCATGCGGAAATAAATTTAAGTTTTTAAAAATGATTAATTAGATTAATACTGAATCAATTTTTTCAGGCTTTGGGCTTTTGTTTAAAAAGTCGTGTGGCTTTGGATAAACGAGTTCGGGAATTTTTTACACCTTCTGTTCCGTTCAAAATGGTCCTATGGGTTCGTATCACGATATCACCCTTCCCAGGGACGTAAATGCGTGAGCTTATAGTATATGACCTCAAGGTCAAACTTCCAGATCATTTTGAGGTCAAGGTTTGGTCGTTGGTTAGAAGTAATTTGTGCCCCATTTCTCGTCTTTTTCAGTCTCAATTAATAACTTTCTCTACCTTCTTTAACTTTTTTCACTCGGGAGAAAGTCCTTGGGCTAGAAATGCCGTGGAAGGAAATTCTAAACCAACAATTTCTTCCCCAAAACTTCATCGTACGCTTTCATGTCAATGTGATGTGCAATGACATTGATTCCCGGCCTGAATAATGTATAGAACGAGACCTTCGCATGTTCTCCTTTCAGAAAACACTTCTGGAAGCCTGAATGAAAGTGTCCAAGTCCACCTGCCCACAAACGTTCAATTTATAAATTATGGAGTAAACCTAAATTACAAGCGACAAGACAAACTCCTAGTCAATTTACAAAACTGTACATTAGTTGTGCCATTCCAAATTTTCGAATTTGTCACTCATGATTAAAAGTTGGGAAGTACAGTTAATGTTAACACAAGCATCTACCTTCCTTTGTAATCTTATCACACTGATGCTCTGAAAACAAAAGAACCACTCACAGCCTACATTCCTTGATGACATAATTTTATTTGAAATTAAATTTATATGGCATTCAATAGATTTAGAAAAACAACGAGATTTATGTCAATTCATGGAAGTTGAAATTAACTGTGAGCGGATTTAAGACGAGGAAAGGGCAGCTTTGAGTCTTAACTTGAGAAAAACTCTCGTGCTTAAAAATTTCAGATTAAGAACTTAACGAATTCACTTAGAATAACGAGATTAATGCGCTGTCCAGGTAGAATTGTAATTAAGCACCGTATAATTTAAGATTTCGTATTCCCACATTGGAATGAAAGCGTTTGAGAATCTCGGAAAAAGATTGTCGACAGGAAATTCTATAATCAGTTTTGCTGGAAATTCGTTTTGCTCTCCCGAAACAATGACTTTTTTTCAGATTAGTTAAATGACTTTAATTTTTACCCACTTTGCTTCCAATCGATTCTTATTTTTCCAATCAACCATCATAAAGTCAACATTTTTTAATCAATGATGCCTCGTGTCAGCTCAGCTTCTGCAACCAGTTTTTGTATGGAACGAGCTGATAAATTGTTTGGCAGTGGACGAATTTACGGTCCGATAAATCGCTTGCGCTTAATGCAAATAGTGAACGAATAATTAAGAATACAAGGCCATAATTTATGTTTTAACTGAATTATTTTTGAAATTTTAAATTTCAGTTGTACCTGTCACAATATGGATGGCTAGACAAAACCAATGTTAAGCCTGGCTCCGCGGCTTTGCTGGATATTCGTGGTGCTATTCGAGATTTCCAAGCATTTGCAGGACTGAATCAGACGGGTGATCTAGATGAGGAAACCGTACGACTCATGGCCACTCCACGGTGCGGTGTCAAGGATAAGATTGGGCACGACGCCAGACGAAAGAAACGATACGTTCTCCAAGGTGAGTTCGAGGTTAGGAAGGTCAGGATGTTCAAAAACGTTTGTAATGAAAATAATTTTGGATTGAGTCGAATAAAGAAGTAAACCAGTAAAATTAATACTGAAAATGGAATTTAATATTGATCAAATTTCTATTTTTGATTCCTATAAGGTTCTCGATGGAAAGTAGATAAATTGACCTACAGAGTTACAAAGTATCCATCAAAATTAAGTCGTTCTGAAGTTGATACAGAGATTGAAAATGCTTTCAAAATTTGGGAACTAAATACGAATCTGACATTTGAAAAAGCAAGTTCCGGTAAAGTGCATATCGAAGTCCAATTTCAGAGAGCAGATCATGGTGGTAAGAATTGATTGAAAAAGCTCAAGACAAGTTCAATTAAATTCAAGCATGATTTATATTTACATTTTTAATTACTTAAAGATGGTGACCCTTTTGATGGCGAAGGTGGAACACTGTAAGTAAAATGCTTAAAATGACAAGACACGCTGATTTTGGTATTCCTAAATATAATTTTTAACAACTGGAAACCCGTTCTGATTTTTGCTAGAGCGCATGCCTATTTCCCGGTTTACGGTGGTGACGCACATTTTGATGACGAAGAAAAATGGACGGCTAAATCTTATAGAGGCACAAACCTATTCCAAGTGGCTGCACACGAATTTGGACAGTAAGAATTTAAAATGTGGGCTAGTGAAACCAAGAAATTTTTTTTAAACCTGCCTTGAATTGAAGCGCAATTTCAAATACACAATGCGTTGTAATTGTTCAAAATTGTTCTTGTTGTGTTCAGTTCCCTTGGTCTTTCACATTCAGACGTACGGACAGCACTAATGGCCCCTTTCTACAGGTAAAAATACTAATGCCTGTATGTGATACAAACTAAGTTGAGGCCTGTGCACCTGACATGAGATAAATATTTTTCTTACGGCGTCCAGGGGCTACCAAGCTTCGTTCAAATTGGATGAAGATGATATTTTTGCAATCCAGGTAATCACTCAGAATTTAGATTTTCAGACTCGTTTAGAACATAATTTAGAATTACTCTGCGCAAAAGGAGTTCGCATTTTTTTTTCTTTTTACAAAAACAAAGCGTTTTCATCTTCCCACTTCATCTGTATAAAATTACTATCATACGACATTGCGAATGTGAAATTTGTTATCAAAATTTCAGAAGCAACGACAAGCTTTTGCAGTTTTTACTTATCTTGTCTTTCAGTGACGGAAAAGTTGAATAAAATAGAGGTTAAATTCATAGGTCAAGCAACACGAGAAGATATTACTCAACTAAAATGATTTTGTTTTTACTTCAAAGAAACGTGCAAACTTTGAAAAGCCTTGTATTAAAATATACCCCGAGATTTCCTTCTAACGTTGTTATTGAGGAAGACGTCGGATTGATGAATCTTGAATTTTCATAGCGCATAAGATTCAACGCTAAGAATCTTCAAAATTCTTTCTTTTTTCTCTGTCGTTTCTAGCTAAATGTTAAATTTTAATTAAATTTTTTTTGGGTAGGATATTCCTAACTTATGAACTTTATGTTGTAGAAATTGTACGGAAAGAAAGATGTAACGCCACCACCGAAGCGGGTACCCTATAAACCCACGGTTGTAAAACCGTCGCTACCACCTTCTGGTTCAAAAACCCCAATTTCACCAAGCCCACTTCCGAAGGCTACCGAGATTTGTCGGGATTCTAAAATTGATGCTATTACAACCATGGGTGACGGTGCAACGTACGTATTCAAAGGTCCTAGCTACTATCGCTTGACGGAAACGAGTATTGAGGATGGTTATCCCAAGCGTATCAGAGATAATTTCGGAGTTCCAGGCTACATTGATGCTGCGTTCACATGGACCAATGCCAAAACGTATTTTTTCAAGGGGTCTCAATACTGGCGTGTAACGGGACAGAAACTTGATGATGGTTATCCTAAAGACATTTCAGATGGCTTTGAAGGAATTCCACCAAATATTGATGCCGCATTTCTGTGGAGTGGCAACGGGAAAATTTATTTCTTCAAAGGCGATAAATACTACAGATTCGATCCTTCGCGCAGACCGCCCGTCGCTGCCGGTTATCCAAAACCAGTTTCGAATTGGGTCGGAATTCCAAATAATATTGATTCAGCGTTACAATATTCGAATGGAAACACTTATTTTTTCAAAGATGATAAATATTGGCGATTCAATGATCGAGATTTTGCGGTAAGGAGCAGAAATCTCCTAGCTTGAATGGCTTGAAAGTGTAGTAAATACCGAAACAATTTCTGAATAGGTTGATGAAGCGACCCCTGCATTTCCAAGATCAGCCCCAACTTGGTGGTATGGCTGCGGTGGTGACAAGGGCATTTCTGCCATGACGAATGGGAACTCAGAAGACACTGTACCCAGTTTCTATGCTAGTGACGAAGATGCAGGTAATAATGGCCTGACACCTAGATCAAAAAAAGACAGACGAACAGGGAGCAGGTGGTGGAAACTTCTTGACAGTTGGATTGGTTAATTTAGTTGCACTTTCACAATCACAATCATCTTTCGAATTCTGCACAGTTACCATTTAAATCAAGGCACTTGACGTTATCCTTTCTTCTGCGCATGTGCATGTCTGCTGGGTTGTTTTAACAGTGATGTGTTTTTGCTTTTTTGTCTCTTTTCCAGAAAACAATTTCCGTTTGGAGGCGAAGGATCCCTGAAAAGTGAATGCAATCGTCCTTTGTTACCATTTTATATACAATTTTTAGAATTAGAACGTTTTCGTTTAAGTTTTTATAATTACCAGAAATATTGCATTTTTGATTTGCAACTGCATGCACAGTTAACCATTTTGAAAGAAGTCATGGTTTGCACTACTGCTGAGAGTCGAGAATGTTTCCCTCCTTGCTCTCCTGTCGAATGGCCTTTTTTTAAAAAAATCTGTTCGAAAAGTCTGTTTGAACACGTCGTGTGGTGGTTGCTTGTACTAGGTGGGGGAGGTGGTGGTTCAAGAGGCTTCTCAATAGTAAATTCATCCTTCAGTCACCTGCCGCCATTACTTTGTAGTCTAGTAGCTCTTCTACTTCTGCATCTACAGTTATAGACCGTTTACTTATAAATTACAAAACTACCTAACGTAAATAATTAACATAATTTAGAACATACAACCGAATCGATATTCCAATTTACTTAACTAATTTATAATGATAAAATAGTCATCCCATTTAACTTTGTAAACTTTTTTAAATAAAAACTCAAAGTAGTTTAACAATCAATACTTTGAAATTTTTTTAAATGAAACACCAACTAATATTTTATTCCAATATAGGTCATTCCGCATATAATTCTAATAACAGTGTCAGGGAACTGAATAAAACACAAAAATAATTTTAGAGTAAATTATTCTATTGTAGGTAAATATGTAGGTAACGTAAATATTCCATTTTGTAAGAGAAAAGGCCTCAACACTATTACCTATTACAATTCAAGTAAATTGAACATTTGAGACTTTGGCAATTATTTTGAATATTCTGAGAACTTTATAGTTAACCCAGAAAAATTGAAAAGGAATAATTAGATTTAAAAGGAAATTGAAATAAATGCTGTCTTAATTATACAGAAAAATGCTTCTGGCTGGCAGTGATGAGGAAAATGGTCACGGACGTTTTGGTAATAATAAAGTGTAACATTTTAGATCTAACTTTGTAAGTAGGAGACTTTAGTAGACATTTTTTATATTCCTAGAATTTTAGATTCATAGTTCGAGCGTATTAGTTTCTTCAAAGACATTCTTCTACAAAAGGCGCAAAAGCAGTTCATTTAGCTAGAGATTCTTAAGTAAATTGTTATAGTCTTAATATCCAATTTATAGGCACAGTGAGGATAGATGAATTCAACAGAATGAAAAGATCCTTTTGGTCAGGATTCCAAAAACAATAATAATTGTTTTTAAATTAATTAAAAACAAAAACCAAAAAATAAATATACCTTTTTTGTATTCCCCCCCCCCTCCCCCAATTACACAATTAATATCTTAAAGCATTTTTTTTAACCTTAAACTTACTGAAACATCAAATTTACAATTTCCAATTGTTAATTTATAACATTTCAACCATAAACGATGAAAGCTCCTGTCCATAAAAAAAAAGCTTCTTGTTTTCTTTACTTTCTGCCAACAGCATCTCCAGTGCCTTTAAACTTGTTTCCAAGAGCCGCTGCAAGATCAATTCCCGTAAGACCCTTCACAGCCGGATTCAAAGATGCAATCGTCTTGGTCAACTCACCAACGAGGGAACTTTCACCTAAAATTAAAAAAAAATTGTTCAATTATCAAAGAAAAAAAAATTCCTTCACTGAAGAGAACTAACTTAGCGCCCAACAACAACCAGAAACTTTGTATTGCAGCTTTGCAATTCTTTAAAAATTCTCATAAAACTTTGGACGGCAACCTAAGTTAAACCTTATTTCACTCAATCTCCATAGAATACGGAGCATAGGCTAGGCAGAGAGAGGGAGAAAGCGCAAAAGCGATCTACTTATCGATTTTCTCCAGGATTTCAACATAATGTGCAATCCCTACTGTCAATAAGCTTGGAAAAATGAACTTTTAGGCTAGAAAATTAGTTATTTATTCCTGAAATCAGCGCTAAATATTTTCCGACAATGAAGCGCCAACATATTAAAACGCTTTCCCTTGTCATCACTACTTTTACTTATTTACTAATCGGTGCTGCTGTTTTCGATTCTCTAGAATCAGAAAACGATGAAAAGAAAATTGAATCTCTTAAAGGTAACTCAAAAAATCTTTTGTTCATTTCCGCCTATAAGTATAAACCAAAACATTAGGATCGGTTTGCAAATCTCTCAATATAAAAAAAAGTTACATGATTCAAGATGTTGCTTTTCAGAAATTCGGGCAGATTTACAAAGAAAATATGGAATTACAAACGACGATTACACTTGGATTGAGCAAATGGTCATTGAAACGGTTCCACACAAGGCTGGTCCACAATGGAAATTTGCTGGAGCCTTCTACTTTGCAACAGTTGTTATGGCCATGATAGGTAAATAATCAACGACGACAACCATTATTCTGACATGAGGGGGGAAAGCAATGTGGTGAAAACGATGACCTTTGACTTTTATAGGCTACGGTCACTCCACGCCGTCAACAATGGCAGGCAAAGCATTTTGCATGTTATATGCCTTAAGTGGAATTCCCCTGGGAATGGTTATGTTCCAAAGTATTGGAGAGCGCCTGAATAAAGCTGCTTCCATTATCATTTCTAAAGGGAAGAAGATCTTTAAATGCAAGAAAACAGAAGCGACGGAAGTAAATTTGATGATGTTACATGGAATGCTGTCTACAATTATCATGACGCTTGGAGCCTATGTCTTCTCACAATACGAAGGATGGTCATACTTTGATGCCATCTACTACTGCTTCATAACTCTTACAACAATTGGATTTGGTGACTATGTAGCTTTGCAGGTAAGGCACTGACTAATTCGTTTTGGCAAAAATACGCCAAAAAGTACTAAAATATAACTGAAAACTCAACAAATAGAGTGGTAAAGTTAAACTTCTGCTTCCTAGAATGACCATGCGCTTCAACGAAAACCTGGCTACATAATTCTGAGTGTTGTCTTTATTCTATTTGGACTCGCTGTATTTGCTTCCAGTATCAATATTCTCGTCCTACGGTTCATGGCCATGTAAATACACACAAAACGGTTAAATTAGTGTCATTACATGTGAATTACAGTTAATGTCTGACGTCATCTTGAATTTTTCTTCTAGGCAAACTGAAGAAATGCAAAGGGAGGACACAGAATTGGGGCCAGTAAGTCAACATGTGGTGACAGTTGACAATGAAGCCATGTCACCCACAGAAAGGCTTATCCACAGTGATTTCGCAACGAGAAATAGTCAAGACACTGTCAGCGTGTGTTCCTGCACTTGCTATCCTCGATATGTAAATTATACACATCAAATACTGAAATACTCCATTCACTCAACAAATTCCCTCTTATACTTTTGAATATAATGAAGGATCGATTATATTCCCCATGGGGGAGAACGATCTTCTATGATATTTTTTAAAAATATTTTCTTAATTTTTTTTAGACCGACATCAATTCCTTGTACAAAAAGAAGAGTCGATCCAGTAGANTATGATATTTTTTAAAAATATTTTCGAATTTTTTTTTAGACCGACATCAATTCCTTGTACAAAAAGAAGAGTCGATCCAGTAGAATTTTCAAATATGACACGAGCGGAACCGAAGAGGAACTCTATAGTGCTGATGAAGTTCCAGCAATAATTGAGAAACGCGCATCTGTGTAAGCTTTTTCAGTACATACAATTAGCCCTATGCTTAATCCTATGTTTAAAAAAAACAATTCCAGAGAATAATAAACAATTATTACCTGAGTTTCCACCAATAATGACAATTTCCCCAGTTCTGGCAAGAGGAGCTGAAACCTCAGCAGCAATCTGTGGAAGTGCTTGCGTAATCATCGCAGCAACCTATAAAATAAACAAAAGAAAAGAATTCAGATTGAGTACAAAATTAAATAATATCTTCATTTTCAGGGGCCATGTATTCAATAATATCTCATACTCCGGCGGTTCCAAAGTTTGAATAGGCAGAAGCTTTGAGGCGCATTGCTTCAGCCTGTGCTTTCCCCACTGAAGCGATTGCTTCAGATTCGGCTTGACCTATCTTCCTTATTCTTTCAGCTTCGGCTCTTGCCTAAAATGTAGAGAGAAAGGTGCGGATGATATTTTAATTCCCATCCATCAACGGCCATTGTTATTTTGTTCTCAAATTGAACCAAAACTATGAATAAGTCGTCTACATTATACCTCTTCAAGAGTCTGCGTCCTCTTTCCTTCAGCGTTAGTTTGAACTCGAAAGGCCTCTGCCTCAGCTGGTAATTTGACTGAAGCTACTAAATCACGCTCCTTTCTTTGAACTTCCTGCTCTTCAACTTCAACCAATTTCCGACGCTCAATTACATCCCCCATCATTTCTTCCTGTTTCAACTTCTGTGACACTTTCGCAGAGGCCAATTCCGCTGCCAATGCGGCTCTGTATTAAAAAAAAATCAAAGTTTAGGAAATATAAAGTTTAAGTTGCATAAGGACAAACAGAAGATTTCACACATCTTTGCACTGTCTTTGATTCGCAGAATTATTCTACTAGAATAAAAATAAATTCAAATGCATTTTAGCACTTTTTACTCTCGTTTCACTCACTCTGCTTTTGCCGTATTGATTTCTTTGTCAAACGCTGATTGCTGAAGTTTGAAAACTCGGTAACAATCCTCCACTTTTGTGTCCGTTGAGTATTTCACATCCATCGCAGCTTTTTCACATTCAGATTCCTATAAAAAAAACAATTACGGTATATTTAACGTTTAATTAAAAATTTAATTTTAAATGACGTGTCCAAATAAGTGACCAAATGGCAAACAGTGTCTAAGCCTTTACACTAACTCACCCGAATGCCTGCATCTCGATTAGCTTGAGCCACGCCCACATCGGCGTCTCGCTTAACACAAGCCGTTTGAGCCCTTCCTAAAGATAGAAAACAGTGTTAAAATAAATTACATATTCGCGGTAATTTTTTAACCCAGAAATAACCAATTCTACTCAAATAAATTCACTAAACAAAGATAAAATACGATCAAATGAATTTAATTAACAAATTTTTCTTACCCAAAGAACTCAGATAGTCCACATCATCACCAACATCCTTGATCGTAAATGACAGAATCTCAATTCCCATTCGACCTACGTCGGGAGCTGCTACTTCTCGTACCAAGGCAGCAAATTGGTCACGGCTAAACATAATTCACAGAATTACGTCCAATTTCAGAAGCATAAAATAAGTCGACAAAATATTGCCACATTTTAAAAATTATGATGTACTTACTCTCGATAGACTTCCTCCACGGTCAATGTCCCTAAATTAGACAATAAAAATAACGTTAATCTTCAAGGATAAACGAAAATTGATACCCTAATTGTCATGATTGTGTTATAATACAAACTATATTTAAGACAAAAGTCTGTCTTGATAAGGCCGAGAGAAGCATTGTAACATTTGGATAAGAATTTTTCGGATAAAATTCAAAATGAACCTGCTCTCAGGTAGTATAACTGTATGAAGGGCCTACAAAAATTGAAAATAAAATCCACCTTTTGTTTATTTCCAGCCGAGCTGAACACGCATTTCTCACCTTTCGTCTCTTTTCGTGTCAGTTTTCAAGAAAAAGTCAGCGGGTTAAGTACCCCCAAGCTCGCAAGTCAACGGGACATTCCTCAGGTGTTTCTAAACAGTACTGCCGCCATATGCGGCTACACAGCACTGACGCTGCAGGATGACAACGCCACTGACCTTGGTTCTAACAACACTTTGGATCCTGCCAATTCCCCTTGCGTACATTGGTTACGAACAATACTCGGCCTACGATCCGGAAGCCCAACCGATCACACAAAATTCATTGCTACCGTCCTATGATTTTATTGTTATCGGAGGAGGATCCGCAGGTAAGAGATATTTATCAACAAGTTCCAAGTGCCACGCTAATAAATGTATCATCATCATCACCTTCCAAATATACGGAAAGCTAAAATATGAGTAGCCCATCAGCACAATTCTGTGTCATTAAGTGTTTTACGGTTTTATTTTAACTTAAATTGTAACGTACTTGATCCCAAATAAATTTTTTTCCCTTAATTTTCTAATAGGAGCCGTGATAGCCAATCGCTTGAGTGAAAATCCAAATTGGATGGTTCTCCTCTTGGAGGCAGGTACACAGGAACCGGAATTTATTTCAAACGTTCCAGCACTAGCCGGTTACTTACAATTAAGTAGAATTGATTGGCAATATAAAACCGAGCAGATGCCAACTGCTTGCCTTGGCCTTACTGATCAACGGTAAACAACAAACACCAATTCAATTTTCAGATATTTTTTTGAAACTCAAAATTTATTGTTCTACTTTTGAATCTTTCTCATTTTAAAAGGTCTAATTGGCCTCGGGGGAAAGTCCTCGGTGGAAGTTCAGTTCTCAATTACATGCTTTACGTCCGCGGCAATAGAAACGATTACAACCTATGGGAAGCCCTTGGTAATCCTGGATGGGGATATGGGGACGTTCTGAAGTACTTCAAAGTAAAGCATCGCTACATCAAACTGTTAATTCCAGTTATTAAGACGCATTGAATTTCAAAACGTGTTTTCAAATGTCATAATTTTAAGACGCGTCCAAACGAGTGTTGTTGATTTTCGAAACCGGGCAAATGAACGTTTAAATACTTGTATCCGTTTTCCCTTTTTAGAAATCCGAAGATAATCGAAATCCATATCTGGCGGCAACGCCATGGCACTCCTCTGGAGGTTACTTGACCGTTCAAGAAGCCCCTTGGAGAACACCGTTGGCTACTGCGTTTGTAGAAGGCGGAATGGAGCTTGGTTACGAGAATCGTGATATTAACAGCGATTACCAAACTGGATTTATGATTGCTCAAGGAACAATTCGCCGTGGATCAAGGTCTTCTACATCAAAAGCTTTCCTCCGACCAATACGCCTTCGCCCAAACCTTCATGTCGCCATTCATGCACAAGTTACCAAAATCATGGTGGACTCAATTTACAAGAGGGCTTGGGGCGTCACAGTCTATCACTATGGAAAACCTCAAATCATTGCCGCAACACGAGAAGTCGTTCTATCTGCTGGAGCTGTAAATTCTGCTCAACTTCTCATGTTATCTGGAATTGGGCCTCAGCAGCATCTCGCTGAAGTTGGGATTCCACTTATCCAGGTTAGAACACCGCTTACAATCTCACTCGTTTTAACAATCTTAGAACAACTAATCACAAAATGTTTTTTTCTGTTATAGGATTTGCCAGTTGGAGAGAACCTTCAAGATCATATTGGATTTGGGGGACTAGTTTTCACCGTGGATCAACCGGTCTCAATGGTACAACCTCGCTACGAAACAATACCGGCTGTGTTACGATATTTGGTCAATGGTGCTGGACCGCTCACAATCCTTGGAGGAGTTGAAACTCTAGCTTTCGTACATACTAAGTTAGTAATTGAACTAAATGATAAGCTAGCTTATCTATAACATGACTACTGTTAGAACGCTAACCCAATTATTTTGTGGTTCAGATTTTCCAATGTGAGTGAAGATTGGCCAGACATCCAATTTCACTTAATTCCAGGGAGTGTCAGTAGTGATGGCGGTCTTCAATTGAGACATGCGCTGGGTAAGGCTTCAAACCAAAATTAAGGGACCAAAAATATAATTGTGTTAAGGAGTGTGAAATCTAAAACGCCGTTCTAATTTTATGGATTCTAAATCCAGGTCTAAGTGAATACTTGTGGCGATCAGTCTACAAGGAATTATCATATCGTGACATGTATTCTGCTCTGCCGGTGCTTCTGCGACCTCAGAGCCGTGGTTACATCCGTCTCAGAGGTAGGAGTCCTTTTCTGCCCCCAGTCATTCAGCCTCGCTATCTATCCATTTCCCAAGATGCCAAAGTACTCGTAGAGGGCATTAAAATTGCTTTGGCCCACTCCCAGACTCCGGCCATGCAGCGATTCGGAGCCAAGCTTCATGCTACCCCTTATCCCCAATGTGTTCACTTGGGACTCTTTACTGATGCCTACTGGGACTGTTGCACCAGACACTACACTTCAACAATCTACCACCCCGTTTCAACTGCTAAGATGGGACCTGCAACCGATAGGTCAACAGTTGTGGACCCAAGATTAAGGGTTCACGGGATAAGAAATCTAAGAGTGGCGGATGCTTCTATTATGCCTACACTCGTCTCAGGAAATACAAATGCACCTTGCATCATGATTGGCGAAAAAGCAGCAGATCTCATTAAGGAAGATTGGGGATTCCCAATTCAGCAATTAATTTAGAAACGTAGCGTCAATTAAATTATTAAATATTGTTAGAGTTTATATGATTTTATATTCAAAAATACAAAAAACGAAAATAATTAACTTTCCTAAGAAATCCAAGCAATTGTTATCTTCAAAACCAACTAAATACTAAAATTATTCTTTTTGGAGAAGAAAATCTGGGCTAAAGGTATGCCTTTTCTCAGAACAAGGATTTGTCCAGTCGGCAGATCTCATTAAGGAAGATTGGGGATTCCCAATTCAGCAATTAATTTAGAAACGTAGCGTCAATTAAATTATTAAATATTGTTAGAATTTATATGATTTTATATTCAAAAAATACAAAAAACGAAAATATTTAACTTTCCTAAAAGAAATCCAAGCAATTGTTATCTTCAAAACCAACTAAATACTAAAATTTTTCTTTTTGGAGAAGAAAATCTGGGCTAAAGGTATGCCTTTTCTCAGAACAAGGATTTGTCCAGCGATTTTGAAAATTCAGAACTTCATTCAGAACGCATTCATAAGAAATTCAAAATCGTTATTGAATTAACTCAAGTGTTGGGTAATAAATGTAGATTTCCATTATTCTTACCAAGAATTGCTCTAAGATGGCCTTCAAGCGTTTGATTCACAGTTTGTTTAAGATTATGGACAGGAACACCTAGAAATTGTTCAGCAGCAGTGCGAAGCAGCTCCTCCGCTCTCATGATCTTGATTTGGGCAACACCTGTCACCGTCAATGGAACGCCTTGTGCTGTAACGTGTAATGAATAAAATTAAATATTTAGTGTGAATCACATTTATCAAACAATGAATCGCCATTTGTAACAATTAAGCTGACGAATGAACAGTTTAATTTAGTAATTAATAAGAAAAATTCCAACCTGTCTCCACGTGCTCACACATAGGATTTACAGTCATCACCTGTCAATCGACAATCATAATCAGATGATGGATGGTGCAAACGCTCTAATTAAACTCATCTCATCGTAATTTTTATACCTCAAGTGAAAGACGCTGGACATCCGTTACGAACCACCAGGCCCAAGCCCATCCTCCAACTACCGTCTCCTTCTTCGTTGCTCCACAACATCCTCCTAAAAAATAGAAATAATATGGTTTGAGTTAAAGCATTAAGTTAAACTTATATTAATAAACTATAAACATACAATTTATAACTATTTTTCTAGTAATTCAGAAATATCGATTTTGCAATTTTATTTAAATAAGAAGGTAAAGAATTCGAAGTTTCAAATCATTCAATACAACCTCAGCGATGAATGAAGTCAATGAATCGATTCGACTTGACTTTAGCATTTTGTATGAAAAACATTTCCGTCTCCCCGCAGATCGCGGTCCTTCAAGTGGTTTCAACACTACGAGCGTTTTTAATTTAATTATGTATTACGATTATTTAATTTTCAATTTCCTCTCACTAATAATTTAATTGTAATGTCCCAATGAATTCGAATTTTCTGAAGCGAAACTAATGCACCTGCATCGTCTCCTCCCGCCTCATTTCATAAGTACCAACCCTTTAGACCTAAATCATAATAAAACACCCACCTGTATCCCTCTCGCAAATAATAATTAAGCTAGATCAAGTTCTTTACTTTTGAAATATTCTCAACGCAATTAGTAACTCTTAAATGACTTCGCATTTCTACTAATCATCCTACATGCTTTCATTTAGAACCTCTTCTTCGCCTTGCACTAGTAAGCATTCTTAGCTTTGCATTGCATTACCTCAAAGAAGTTTCACTCTCTCTTCTTTAGGCAAACAATTATTATTCACAACAATTCCTGCAACTTCTGCATCCTTTAAGTCTCCCCATACATGTGTGGACAATGGTGAATCATGAACAACAAAAGAAAAAAATCCTCTGACTTAAACTGACCAACTCCTTTCAATAATATTGTAATCACACAAACCTTCACCTCAAGAATACTTTGACTATTATTTTAAATTCAGCCCATACACTTTAATGTCTCTCAAATATACCTTGACATACGAGCTTTCTCTCCCACAAATAAAAATTCTACACCACCACTTAATTTTTAACACCTTTCCAGGGCCAAAACTGTTTGGCCCCAACGCGAAAAATTAGACAACCTCCACTAAGACAATTCATTACAAATCTAAGTCCCATAAAAACTAAAAAGGCCAAAACGTCCAGAATTATTCCTATTTGTAATCCCTGCAAATGTCAACATTTATTGAGATGCTGAGCAACTAACTCTAGGGTAGGGTTGAAGATGTACCAAGAGCTGTAACCATATCTCCCCTTTTAAGTACGAAAAGGCAATTGAAAAGATGACAAGATCGCAATTCACAAACGTAAAAATTCACCTGACTTCCTCCGAGATTGTCTGAATGAAACGGTCATTGTCTACACAAGACTTCAAGAAGAGTGCCACAAATTTACTCGTGAATTTTCCTAACGCCAGTTCAAAATGTCGTAGTTCATCTTAACATTTTCATTTTGATAGTCGCGTGTTGTGTCATGTTGTAGGGATTCTGACACTTTCTAGATTATTCTACAACACTCTGATTTTAAAACAGAAGGACCTTACGGAAACCGGTGAGCAAAAACTGTAAAGTTTTTACAGCGTTTTAAAATATTTCGAAATTATTCGCTTATAAGATTTAAGAGGAAGCGTAAAAGTGAAAAGGTTTCGGTGTTCACAAAATCTGAAAGTCTGAAGGTTTTACTACTTTAGTCATGGTTAGAATTATCACCTTGAATTTTTTTTTGTGAATTTCAATTTGTTGCGAATTCAATTATTCAGTTTCAAAAAGTATAACTAAAAAAGTCAGCGGCTTGGGGATTTTCAGCGATTCGTTGGCTAATATAAAATGTTTTATTTTTATTTTTGAAAATTTTACGACTATTTTTTAGGGCGATTAATTAGCACGAGTAAAAAACGTCACAATTCAAATTTTTCTTAATGAGGCCACACACACCTGCAAAATCCTGACGACAAAAAGTAAACAAATATACGGGAAAGAAAAGAATCGAGGTCACTTTTTCTTCATTTGTATTTATTTTCGTAAGAAAATGAGACCTTCCCCAGTCTCACGAAATCCGTTCCATCAATTCAAAATAGTGTAAGAATCTTATCCGGACATCAGATCGCTTTCACAAAAAATTAATTATGTAGGAATCTTAGCATGCTTGTTCTGACATAACAAAAGAAAATACAAAAGACTTCAAACACTTGTTTTATGCTGACGATGATAGAGAAAGTGATCTTCGAAAAATCTTAAAAGTTTGTAATTAAAATTATCCCAACATCATCGTCTCCCTTTCCTAGAACAAAACGTGTTCAGAGAAAAAAAATAGATACTTGAAGTTTGGTTTTTCCTATTGTCAATAATACCTCCGGCTGCCAACAAATTCCACTGGCTAAAAATAGCACCATTTGAAAAGACAATTCTTCAATCAAACGCTTCATTCATCCCCTTCGGACACTCGTTGACACCGTTCCCCGCTAATGAATTTCCAATCAAGTAGTTCTTTTACCCGTTCAATATTCAGTAAAAAAAAGCTTATTGCTTCAATAAGACGTGGAAAACCAATGACCAATTTTACCAATACAAGTTTGTAATATTTCCTCACGAACACATTAGCCCTACTAAAACGTTGTTAACTGACTCACGAGAATCGCATTGCAATTCAACTTCGTTATGTAACATCAACTACCTTCAACGAACGCATAATTAATGGACATTTTCGTCACAAAAGTATTATTGAAACGCCCCATATTCCATGCATTATTCACGCTCACATATAATCCACTAAACTCACAATGAATCAAGGAGTGTTTTTCTCACTGCAATGAATGGCATAAAATCGTAAATAATTACGGATGCTCAGTTCTCTTAAGTGCAATTAAATTGCAGTGATTCCCATATGCCTGTTTATACGTAATGGCTTTATACAGTAATTCTTCATTTTTAATATGAGGCTAAGCGTAAATTAATCGTTTTCAAAACTATTTTTAGTTTACTTTAGTGTTGTATTGGACTTTAGGTCAAGGTAAAAATGAAGAATACGTTGAAACTTGATTCATTAAGAATAAATTAACAATTATTAATGACTCATCAATTCAACAAAAAATCGTAAATATAATTTAAACAAAATAGGTTTAAAACAAAACACGTTCCATGACCAACAAAATGCTAGAATTCTATTAACAATAATTATAATAACAATTCCCAAACAAGCCCGTGTGAAACACGGGATTAAAATTACTTACTGCTCTTAAAAAATTAACCTAAAGCATATGTCCAGGCGGCCCAAAATGTTGGCTTTTAGAAAAACGGGCCGCCTAGA
>JABASL010000156.1:0-24938 GCA_019775825.1 Neanura muscorum | reverse complement strand
ATTTCCCATTATTTTCCATCATTTCCCAATACTCTCCGAGCATTTCCCAACATTTCCGAAGTTTTTCCCGGTACTACCACCCGGGATCCGAGGATCATAGGATCAGAGTAAACGACACACCCCCACAAACCCCTGGCAGAGATTAGTCCATTTAAACCCATAGTGGAACGATGCGGGCCAAGCTTCCCAAAAAAAAACTATGACAGTTGACTCTCATTTACACTAGCCAAACAAGCCATTTCTAGGGCGGGTTGGATACTGGCACACAGATTATTTTACGTTTAGTCTATCCTAGGACGGGCTTGTTTGGCTTCAAGAATATGATAAAAAAAATTTGAATTTTATAAAATATTTCTTTCACCACTATTTCGACATGGGCAAAATTCTGGCAATTTCCTGAAAATTTACGTTCAAATTTTCCAATTTCCCAATTATAGATTAATTAGGTGCTCTGTTAAACTTTGCTAATTGTTCCATTAATTCATGCGTTTAATTAAATATTTTAATTAGAAATTTGTGATTAAGTAATTAAGGAAATCGATAATCTAGTGCAATTCCGTGATGCAGAGGAATGGCGAACCTTCATTCTCCTAACGAATTCATTTCTTCCTTGAATTTTGGTAGGGAAGTTAGAATTTTTTTTTTGCTGGATTGGATTTTTGGATAATTTAATTTGACCCGGACTAACAAGCAACAAGCAAGGAATTCGGTTGAGGTCAAGTGGAAGAGGTCACCAGTCACCAGAATGCTGAGTTTTGTGGCCCGAGGTGGCAATATGTCACCATTCTTCAAGAACACCACGACCGTAATCAACACACTCAAGCCTACGGTCTCAGAATCTGTGACCTTGCCCAAACCATTTGTGGCTCTTCAAGAATCACCAGTCAAAACTGCTAACTCAATTAGACTTCGAGTACCAAAGGCTGGAGATGTGCGGGCTACGACCGGGATTTTGACAACTGTTCCAGTTCGATATGCTCACACAGATATTAGAGTTCCGGACTTTTCTGAATATCGACGCGACTCCACCCAAGACTACAAAGCACAGAATAGGGAAACTGCTGCTGCTAGGAATACCTTTAGCTACTTGATTATTGGCTGTAAGTAAAGTGTTGAGAATGTTTTACGTTTTCTTCTCCCGTTCTCATAGACTTCATGGCGTTAATTTGATATCAACTGTTCAATTTTATTTTAGCTGGCGCTGTGGCAGGAGCTTATACAGGCAAGACGTTGGTTCATAAATTGGTGGCAAGCGTAGGTGCCAGTGCGGACGTATTGGCCATGGCACAAATTGAGGTCAAACTGGGAGATATCCCAGAAGGGAAGAATGTTACGTTCAAATGGAGAGGCAAACCACTTTTTATTCTTCACCGGTAAACTTAATTAACTCTTGACAACGTTACGATATTTTTGCCTTCGATTAAAATTTTGTCATTGCTACTCTGCTAAATTTGTAGTACTGCAGAGCAAATTGCAGCAGAAGCAAAAGTTGATGTTTCCTCACTGCGTGATCCACAAGCCGACGCGGAGCGATGCCAAAACCCGGAATGGCTAATTGTGCTCGGAGTTTGTACCCATTTGGGCTGCGTTCCGATTGCAAACAGCGGTAAATTGGAATGATGATACGTAATATTTATCTAAAGTTTGTTAAACTGTTTTATAATTTGCTGTAGGTGATTTCGGTGGCTACTACTGTCCCTGTCACGGATCACACTACGACTCCTCTGGACGAATTCGAAAGGGTCCGGCACCTTTGAACCTCGAAGTACCACCATACTCCTTTCCCGATGAAACGACAGTCGTTGTTGGATGAGAACCAAAACTACTACTGCCCGCCCACCCCAAAGTAACAAAATCGTAACAAAAATTTTCAATTAATTAGAAAAGTCCATGGATGAGCAAATGATGTAAATATACGAGAATAAGAGTGGAGCCCGGATTAGTTGATGTTTAGAAATAGGTATTGTACCATACAAATTGGAAGTACCGGACGTGATTGACTTTTATTGGGATTTTTGTCCTGTAATTTTAGCACTTGGTTTTTGAGCAGTAAATAAGGCCTGAGTCCCCTCAACTTGAGTCTCAACATACTTAGGAAACAATTCCCGTAAGTATTCCGCCTTTTCCACGACGAAGAATGGAATCTCACTCTCATTAATTTTTGACTGGAGTTTGAGATGTTCCTCATTTTCGGTACGATGATAATATTCAAGTTCCACCCACGGCTCCTCCTCGTTGGCTTTTGTATGGGCATTAAAGTTACGTGGATGTTTAACCTTCGCTGCTTCGCCACCTCCGCGGCCTCCACCACGTGTCTGTTTGAACTTAACATTAATTTTGGTCGGTTCCAGTTCAGCCACGTCTTCATCATCCTCATCTTCCATTTCTACAGAAACAAAGATGCATAACTATGCCCTTGCGAATTGAAGTTTCAGTAAGTAAAACTAACCTTTAGCTAATTTATTCATATTGTCAGCTGCATTTAAGTACCAGCACTTGTTGCGCATTTGGACTATACTCTTCAGCGGGGTTAAGTGTAGTTGGCCTTTTTTAACGAGGCCGACGACATAGCGTGAAGATTTGGATTTACTTGGTATTGCAACAGACTCAAGGACCCGTTCGGTCAGAAGATTTGATTCGTCTTTCCTACAGGGTTTAAAAATTAAGGCAATTAGAATTAACAGTTATATAGAATGACTCCATTTAGGTATTTTTTAAAAGTATAAGAACATGCATTTGGGTTACAAGTTTGTGTCTGGTCGAAGGATTTTTCCAACTGCGGACGATTGGTAAGTTTCTCCTCTTTGTTTGCTATATCTTCTGTCCGTGTCTAGTTCAACTTTTAATTGAATTTTATCCTGTTCGGGTTTAATTTGAGCCTGAAAACAAAATGGTTCAGGTTAAAGGACAATAATTTATATTCACTTAATTTTGTAAAAATTCAATGCTGTCAGACATACTTGTATCATTGATAGTTCATCTTGAACCGGAATTTGGGAAGGGGCAAGTGGATACTGAAGTAAGTATAATTGGCCATCCAACCCCTTGGACAGGAACACTGGAACCTAATTTCAAGAATCATCAAATGATACGCTCGTGACATGAGGTCACTGACTGACCGCTGAATTATTACAGTGATTTCTAAACCAAAACTAACCTCCGCAACTATTGGATCTGGTTCTCTCTTCAGCATTGTCATGATATGGTCACGGACACGGTGTCCGATGTCACTGATTATTCGTGTTGATGTTTGGTCCCGATTACAAAATTTGTAACCGGGATTAAACTTATAAATAAGTTATGATTTATTGTGTAACTAATGTAACTAAATTTTCATTTGGTGAAAGAACACGTGCGACCTTTTATGTTTATGCAAACAAAGCATCAGATGGTTTTGTGAATGAGATTTTGTACATATTACAATTACAATCCAAAATTACAGAATAAGTGAATCAAATTAAGGAAATTTAATTACAAAAAGCTTTTATGCAAACAAAGCATCAGATGGTTTTGTGAATGAGATTTTGTACATATTACAATTACAATCCAAAATTACAGAATAAGTGAATCAAATTAAGGAAATATAATTACAAAAAGCGCTTTATAATTTGTAGCAGGTCACTCAGGGTCAGGGTTTAAAGTGACAGAATTTTAAGTTGTCTATTTGCGATTTTTTAAATTGACGAAGTTTATTTTCTAGTAATTGGAACCGAACTGTCAAAATTCTGGCGCCACGTCTTTACAATTTGAATCTGTAAAATGTAAACTTTTTCCACATATGGAGCATTAAGGTGCGCTAAAAAGTTGCTCGAATCTCAGCTGGCAGCCCGCAGAGAAAAATATATACTGCTTACTGCAACTGCTTAAATTACAATCCATATTAATAATTAATTGTTGATCTTATGGTACCGTATGGTCATTTGCTAACTGCCAATTTTTGATTTTCCCTCTTCTCTTTCACATGAGAAAGAGAGGGAAAGTAGAACAGAGAAAATTCCAAAATTGGCAGTTAGCAAATAACCATACGGTACCTAAACGAGCTTAATTTGACATTAACTTTAAACTTAATTTTAATTTTATCTCTTTAGTTGACAAGGTTGACACCTTTTCATTACCTCCAGCAGGCTCTTTGCGCCGCACATGTGCAAACACATGTTTTAGGCCTCTGTGAATCTCCGATAGGTCCACGTCTACACAAACAAAGTTCCAACATAACACTACACTACTAAAAAGGAGAAGACAGACTGACGAGGAAAGACATAAACTGAAAGACCGGGACAGGTAAACGAACGATTTAATTTATTTAGTTAAATTCAAGGTGACAAAGTAGTGTTTATTAAGTGACGGAAGACAGATTATTAGCCCGAAACCTGGAAATACCTTCATAGCCATCGTTAGCCAAACGGACTCGAGTATTTTGCAAATCGTAAGCCGCCATTCACACTTACATTTTTTAGTACAATGTTAGCTAATCAGAACATAACGTTGCGCATGTGACAACTTGTGGCTGAGAAATGTTGCAATGAATTGTTTAAGTTCAACCGACCGGACGAATTGACACTTTTTGTTAAAAGTGCTTGCAAAATTTTATGATAGAAATGGTGCGTGGCGCTTGTGTTATTGAATGTTTAATTGTGCTTTGACTTTGAATTCGCCGAAGATCCACTCACTGAGTTCAAATGCTTGATGCTACTGCTTTTCTGCAATGTCTATTTTCCTGTTCATGACTTCGAGCTTCCGTTATTACTAAAATTATGAATCTAGTTTTGGTTTTCAGTTTTTCTAATTGATCTTCTGAACAATGTCTGACAAATGGGAAGTAGTGGGGACTGTGAAACCCAGGAAGCCTCGTCCAGCAAATGGACAAGTCAAACCGGCTCCTGCTACCCCTACAAAGTCAATCCCCGGTAACGTTCCAGTAAAACCAGCAAAGCGAAAGAAGCATGTTGGGCCCAGAGATAGCAAGATAGCCAAACTACCAGGAAGTGAAGATGAAGAGTCGGAAGAGAATGGTAACGTTCACGATCACCCACATCTTTTGAATCCTCAGGGGGGATCAGCGGCAGTGTTCACTAATAATTCATGCTTAACAAGTTTATTCTGAATAGTTCCCACGAAGGCAAAAGTGGAACCAGAAACTGCCAAACCGTCCAAGAAGGCTCAAAAGCAACCGACTGTGGTGAAACCAAAAGAATCAAAGCCCAAGGATTTGGTGTCCGCTCTCAAAAATGTAAGTTTTCGGTCATTATGCTTACATGACTTTGCTGACGACAGTAAATCTCAATTCTATTAATTTAACATCAATTAATAATGCATGATGATTAATAATTAACATGATGACAACATAATAATGTTTTCATAGGTTTCTCCTGAACAATTAAAGAAATTTTATCATGACCTCACGACTGCAGGTTCCATTGGGGACGTTTATCTCTCTTGGATTAAATATTCTGCGGATGCTCTCAACACTCAGCTAAGCTCAATACCGACCCCAGACATTGCTCAGTGGCCACATAATTTGAATTTTCCGTTTCTGCCTACCGGTCTTGAATCTGTAATTCAATTAATTATAACACAGACTGCAGCGAGTCAAGAAAGTGTGGACGTTATCGGCCTCTCTTTTTCATCTCTACTTGCACAAATTCCGACATTAGTGTTAAGAGGTAAAATATGTTAAAGTTGACATTTTTTCCGTAAGTTGCATCTACGATTCCAGGCTTCCCTGCAAGTAATTCCGCCGGAATCAAAATGCATATTCGCCATATTAGTAAATGATAAAAGTCGTCGCGGTAATATAACGTCTTCATTTTACTTGGGTTTAGGAGACGCCGGTTGGGGTTATTTACTCTTTCTCCGTGAAATCTGCAGGATCGACCCTGAAGTGGGACTTCGTCGTTCAAAGACTTTTGTAGAACTAATGGAATCTTATGGGAATCGGAAGGATGTAGGAACCTGTCTCCTATGGGTTGGTCACTCCATACGAACTACAACATTTAATTACGCTATTTATTGAATTATTATGGAACCTAATAGACATAATAATTTGGTTATCCATAGACCCTCGCCCAGGCCTGCTTGTGCTCTGACAACGTCCTCAAAATTCTCATGGACCATATCCTGCCTTATTACAGCTTTAAGCATTACAAGGCTTTTGTGCTTAGCATCATGTCGGCAGTAGGAGATGTCCCCATTCTAGCTTCAGTGAATGTTATTGAACCCTCCGACTTTGAAGCCTTCTTTGAAACTGCCTTTGACCCCAAAAAACGACGAGATTTTGATGAATTTTATCCAAAAATACGGGTACGCTAGAACATAGAACATGTAACAAACCCAAATTGACAATTCCCTCTAAACGCATTACTGGTTTTTTTTTCGTCTATAGAATATGGCGTTGAGAAATTTACGGGAACACGGACAAGAAATATTTTTCAAGTTTTTGACCAAGCTGAGTGATAAGTCATTTTCCCAATTTTCTCCATATGGTCAGGAGGTAAAACTCAAAATTGTATACACATTCAAATTAGTATTATTACAGCCTAAATGGTCGAAAAGCTGATGCTGTCTTGTAAAATTCTGAAACTATAACAAATTATTGTTCTTCTATGCTCAACCAAGGTGTTTGTAATACTGAATGGATGTTTGGCAAATGACCCTTCCATAATCGACTTGTGGCGGCGGGGCTTTCAGAAGCATTTGAAGGAGAGCACGATCCTTCTCAACTATTTTGGTAATAAAACACCGTTCAATAATTTTATGCTATTATTGTGTTTTTTTTTTAAAAATTCAAATGCTTATGAGGCGATAATGAAAGGGAAATAGAAAATTAGGAACGAATAATTCCAGAGATTTCAGAACCCAAGAGAGGTCCATCTTCGAGTTCGAAGTCGAAGGTAGACCCCTTGTCCTTTTGTGGTTTCGCCTCTGGTGGAATTTCCTCTAAACTATTCGAATACAAAAAGTAGAAATTAACGCGACTTAGTTAATTACTTGTTGAACCCTTACATTTATCCTGGAGTCTTGGCCTTCCCGTTCACGAAGGTGTCCCCGAGGCCTCAACCTCGATCGTCTTTGCGGCCAAGATCTTGACGAAGACATCCCGGGGGCAAGGTCAAAAGTGGACGGACTCCTTCGGGATGTTGATGTCGTATCAGGTGGGACTCCCCCTGAAATTACAATTCAAAAATGTTAGAAGAAGTAGAATTTAGAAATTAAACCTTACCTTTTACTACTCTGGATTCGTTCACATGCTCGATGGTGAAGTTTTCCATAGTGTCGGACTTTAGTTTCAAATAGTTGATTAATCGCAGTCCTAAAATGTTCTGTTGTTTTTTGCCACTTATTTTATTGTCTTTTTTGTCAAATGTCTTTTTTGTAGCTAAGCATCCCGAGTTAATTCAATACAGCAAGCAATTGGAATCTGGCTTGATCCAGACCGATGAATTTGCAAAGGCGGCAGTCCAGACTCCGGACCTCATTCGAATTGCCAAGGTAATGGATACAAGGATGCTACAGCTATATATTACGCTTTGCGCTTGCTTTTTCGCGAATTCACTAAACGCCACGAGTCAAAACATGATTGACCATTCTGCTTTGTATTACTTGCTTTACTGCCAACATGAATGTTATTTTCTTTTCGACGAGTGGGTTCTGATCTTTTGCTCTCTTTATTACAAGCGGCTAGGCTTCCGCTTGCAGGTCTGAATTGCTAAAATGTTCGGTTTTTAATTACCTTACCGGGAAATACAATTTCCAATTAACCGAGAGTCCTACTCCTAGTACTATGTTCATTTTTATTCAGAAATTACAAACCGGCTTTGAACGCGTTGAAGCATCAAAGAAGGGCGGATTTCCGTGGAAGATGGGTGTTTTGCTGGTTCTCCTTCTCATTGGTGGAATCGTTTATGTTGATGTAACGGAAAACGGAAAAGGAATTTTTGCAAGTAAGTCTAATACCCAAAATTTCAGTGAATTCTTGCGTAAACACAATTAATTTTTTTAGAAAGCCAAACTGGAGAATTCCTTCAAAAATACGGACTTTTAGAGAAGACTCAATTAGCAATTGATACAACACGTGCTTTTGCCAGGTTAGTTAATGTTTTCCAAATCCGAAATTACAATAATTCCAAGGATATGTTAAAAAGTGAGGACAATTTGAAACGCTTAGATGTTCCTTAGAAAAGTTTATGAGCACCTGTCAAAAGTTATTCGAGCTCTCTATGAAGGAATACGACCTTTGTTGCAAAGCCTAGAGAAGCAAGCTAAAATTTACATTCCACAACTCACGGAGTATGCCTCCACACTTGGAAATTTCATCAACGAAAAGAGCCAAGCTATCCTCAAATTTTTGCAGGAGAATGTTTTCGTGTAAGTTTTCACTAGTACAAGCCGTGTGTCTTTTAGAAAAAAATATATTATAGAAAATAATTTCACCCAATTTATTTGTCTAATTATTTTCAGTGGGCCATTGTCGCCTGCCAATCTTCGTAAAGTGGCGAAAGATACGTTGATGCTCATCTGGAATTCGGTTTCCTATTGGCTGAATCGCCTTTATCAAGTACTTGCCACTTATTTGGGTGGACAGTAAAACTAACAACAGGAATGCATCTGATTTTGAGATATCATTTGGTTGTGTATGTTTCTTGAAGTTTGTTCACTAAAATATAACTGTGTAAATGTGAGGGACAATAAGATACAAAAAGCCAGGGAATAAGTGAATGTGCTTTTACAGTTAGGAGATCGACCTTGACCTTTCAAGCTAACTCACAATCGACTCGAGTCTGTGTTACTTGTTATTCTTGAATATATATTTAATCGTTTATCACAACTCATTAGAGATGTCTATCTTTATTAATTAATTAACTGCTGGTAGGTTGAAAACTTTAGCTCCAAAATTAATTGAGACTGGAATAAATGTCCGGCTTATTTATTTTGAATTGGAAGCATTACATCGTACGAGGGCTGACCATTGGATTCATTCAGTTTTAACATAGGAATGACCGTAGATAAGAAGGACAGAGTCCATAGATTAGGATTAGACTAATTCTTCTTTGGAGTTTGGATTTGTAGAATTTAGTTGAATGACAAGTAAGAGAAACACACACACCAAGTTTATTAACTCTAATTTTAAATGGCAACGGCCTTTTTTGCGAAACGAATTTTTGGGAAAGGTTTGTCCTTGGAAAATTGTGACCTTCGGCGACATTGTCACAATCGCTGGCGATCAACTTTAGCCAAACTAGAAGATGATGATCAATACATTGTCAGATCTCCTTTGCCAGATGAAGAAATTCCACTTGGAGTCACAGTACCGGAGTACTTACAAGCAACCATGGGAAATTGGGGTGACAAAACCGCATATGTAAGAAAATCGCCGCTATAAAAATTAAGCTGGAAAAATTAAATATAAAAATTAAAACTTAAAAACCGAAGTTTATCAAAAAACGGTTTTAAATTACTTTGAAGTCAGTTCGTCTTAAAGCATTTAAAATTTCTTTGTTTCTTCTAGGAATCCATGTCAGGTGAAAAGTTGACCTACAATGAACTATTTCGACAAAGTAAAGGTTTAGCCGCTGCTTTAATTCAAGCCGGTTTCAAGCGTGGGGACGTCATAGGGATCTGTCTGCAAAATATTCCACAGTACGCGTCCGTTCAGTTTGGAATTTGGGAAGCTGGATTAATTGCCAGCCCAATTAATCCTAATTACACTCCAGGTAAGACCGGGTGGAGTCTGTAAACGTTTACAAGTGGTAACCAACAGTGGTGCAGGAGTTTGACCTTTTCCAGACGAGATTCGACGACAGTTAAAAATTTCTGGAGCTAAGGGAGTCGTGAGCTCTACTCAATTCATCTCTGCCATAAAACAAGCACAGGCCAATCAAGCTTCGGAACTCAGTCCAGGGAATTTTATTGTTTGCATTGGAGCGAAAATGGAGGGGTGTCACTCCTACGATGACATGGTTAAAACAAATCCTTCTCATGTGAACTTTCCTCGTGTCACTCAGGAAAGCTGCCTGGAAGATACTGCTCTACTTCCGTTTTCCAGTGGCACCACAGGCCCACCCAAAGGTTAGCTTGAGCACCGTCGTCCCACACAAATTTCTAAGTGATTGAGTTAAAGGGCAAATGCTTAAGAAAACTTTAAACTGTGTGACATATGCTTTTTAGGAGTTTGTCTCACGCATTACAACTTACTGGCAAATCTTGTTCAAGTGGCAAATCCTCAACTTGACCATATGCCCCGACTAGGCAATGAACAACAACGGCGATACATTGGTAATAAATTAGGTTTAAATTAGTTTAAAAATTAAATTAAAATTAAGTTAATTAAGTTAAGCCCGTGTTGAATTTACAGGCATTCTACCGTTCTTCCACGCGTATGGCCTGATGGTTTCTCTGAGCTCAGCTCTATATCGCGGTGCCCACACCCTTTGTATTCCCAAATTTGAATCCAATATATTTCTGGAAGCGATTCGCCGTCATCGCCCAACGGAGCTTCACCTAGTTCCTCCGCTCGTGTCGCTCATTAACACGTCTAACGAATATGGACCAAAGGAATTGGAAGCCGTGGAACTAATTCTGATTGGAGCGGCCCCAGTTGGACGATCCATGATTTTATCGCTAATGGAAAAGAAAGGCAAAGAATTCTATTTTCTCGAAGGTTATGGCATGACTAGAATTGTCACCAGGCAAGTTCCGCCATTTTTAAAATTCAGTATAGTCATGGAAGATTAAGACATAATTTCGTGAATAGTATCCCATTTGATGAGACCTTCACTGAAAAATCCGGTAATAGGATCTTGTGGAATTCCTCTACCGAATACCCTTACCAAGGTCATTGACCCAGATACCGGCAAGCCACTCGGGCGGAATATGCGTGGAGAACTCTTAGTAAAAGGACCTCAGGTGAATAAATTATATTTGATTAGGCTAGCCGAATTAACTTTCCAGTCGACCACACGGTCGACCACAAGTCACATTTGTTTCGGAACATTGCATTTTAGGTTATGAAAGGATATTTTAACAATGAAGAAGCCACACGACATACGATAGACAACGACGGTTGGCTTCACACTGGCGATATTGCGTACAATGACGAAGATGGTAACTGTTTCATTGTTGACAGAATCAAAGAACTCATCAAGGTCAAAGGTTTTCAAGTAAGTTGCTGTCCTTACTGTCCGTATTTGTAAAATTCTGTCCGCTACCTGGTTCTAAAGTCGGATGAAGTTAAATTGTTTACAGTGAAAACGTTTTTTTTTTAAATAATTGAAAGGTGGCGCCTTCTGAGCTAGAAGATTGTTTGAGAAATCACGAAAAAGTTAGTGATGTTGCTGTGATTGGAGTTCCTCACAAGGACTATGGGGAAGCCCCGCGTGCATATATTGTCCGCGCATGCGATTCTCTGACAACAGACGACATTCACAGACATCTTGAACCTCAAATTTCAAGTTTCAAGCAACTTAAAGGTGGCATCGAATTCGTTAAATCAATTCCCAGGGCACCTTCCGGAAAATTACTTCGGCGAGAACTTTTGGCTGACTACAAAAAATCGGTATCCAATTAAGAATCCCGAAAACTGGAAACAAATGCTCCTTCAAAATTTCAGAAACCATTTTAGTTCAAAAATGTACGTTAACCCGCGAAGGTATTCTTGAAAAACGTTTCCTGAAATCTAAAGCTTCTAAATCCCGTTTAGCTTCCAGGTGGTCAACTGCTAACTACAATTTCTTAATTTTGTCTCTTCCTCCCCTTTGTTTTCCTAGGGAGTTTGAAGAGGGAAAATCAAATATTGTAGTTAGCATTTGACCACCCGGTAGACTACTTTCAATTGTTTCACAAGAAATTAAGTTCCATGAAATAACTGGGCGAGGAATTCAATATTTAATGTTCCTATGATTTATTTTTATTTGGTAATTGTTTGTATTAACATTTAAACTGACGAACAACGTCAACTAGTGTTGCTTTCTAAGGTACTTTTCATTTAAATGTATTTAATAATAACATGATTTTAATTTTTTTTAAATAACTACCGCACCACTCCCGACATTTTTTCCCGCCACGTCAAGTTGCTGAGCATGGAATATTGTAAGGGGAAAATATGGGATTCAAAAACATTTCCTTTCCAGTTTAAAATAGAAAAGAAAAAGACATTTTTGTTGTAGTGCACCAAAATTTGAAGTGCACGAGGCGTCAAGAATGACTTATAAGCTCACAAATTAAAACCTGGTAAGTAGGTTTTGTACTAATTAGCACTAGAGTTAGTAACGAATAATAATTAACATTCAAATGACAGGCAATAAGAGGGAGGGGGTAACAGATTTTAGTAATTGGAATTACATGTGGCGGGTTACTTTCCATTTTCTTTAAACATTTCACCTTACTTAAAAATTGAGGATTACAGTGTGCAGAGTCATTAATAAAAATCTTTGTACTTTTTGGACACTGTTATAATTTGTAATTAATGCCTAAAGCTAATGTCTACTTTTAAATTAAATTTAATAACTTTGAACCAGTTCACAGTTTTGAAGGTTTTTTTTATTTGCTTCGGAGTTTTTTGTTTGTTTTTCGAACACAGCGGAAGAATTTGATGATGATTTTTAAACCCCAAGAAATTCTTAAGTTTTAAAGTTGTACAAGTTTAAAAAGTTTACAATTTCAAAATGTGCTGTCACAAAAAATTCACCCTCACAGTAACAACTAACAAGAATGAATTTTGTACTTTACCATTTGGAAGCTGGTTTAAGCTCAACCAAGGACTCATTCAATGAAAACGCTAACCAATTATTTTTTTAACCAGAATTACTAACCCTGGAAAAATTAACCTGGAAAAAATTAACCAATTAAAAAAGGAAACAAATTGATTTGGGGATATTCAAAATCATTCTGACTAGAGTCGCTCGACTGTTTTCTCCGAGCTTTACAAACAGAACTCAACAAAAACTGTAATTGTACAAGAAAGTGACCTGAAAATATTCTTAATATAATTAAAATTTCCCACTTAAATTTAATTACCTTCACCAAATCAAACACAATAACCCGGCCATTAAACCCCTCCAGAAATATGTACATCATCTAAACAGGAAAACATCATGCTCGAGTTAACCATTCAAAATTGACCTTGCGGGCTTCAAATTCATTCTGAAAGCGCCTCCTGTTTTTAAACAACCTTAAACAATACACATCATTAAAAGTTTTAAACTTTCCGGGCTCATTTTCCACCCCCACCACGTTACTAGACACCGCCATTTTGTTTTTAGCCTCTGTACTTAGCACGTACTCTCCAAGCACCGCCCACCCAATTAATTTTTCGGGCTTAAATTGAATTTTACAATTTTAAACTGTTCAAATTTCAAGCAACTGCTTTCACGTTTTTGGCAATTTTAAAATTAAAATCACAGCGGGCAGGTTTTATAACACGAGTAGTATTTTGGTTGAATTCAGAAAAGGTACACAGAACTTAATGAAATGAACCGGCATTTTGTTATTCACAAGAATGGCTGCATCACAGGCGGAAAAATTTGATTTCTAGTTAATTCACTTACTAAATTTCAGTAATGAATGAATTAGCAAACGCAGGTAATTGAATTAATAATTGGTTATGACTCACCGGGAGCGCGTGTGCAGGAGCAGAAGGTACATGGATTTCATAAATTTAAAAAGGTCATTTCGAAACAAAAATCACAAAAGACTATATTAATTATATTCCCTGGTATTTCTTGACGGTATTTTGGTTTTTAAATAAAAAAACGGACTTGGTGTTTAAAATTAAAACTGTATATTTTATACTTTCCTTTCGAGTTTTGGTTCTATTTTTTTTTAGTTTCTATTGAGGTAGATTTTGGTTTTAATTTTTAAGGTTCAGCAGAGAACAGCAGCGATTATGAAAATATTTCATCTCAGATCCTGCTGAGAAGGAGACTGAAAAAAAAAATGGAGACCAGAACTACTTATTGTTTTGTTTTTCGTAAAATTTAAACTCAAAACTGTTTTTTTTTCTAAAAATCTATCATTTGGTCACTATAATAATTATTTCTATTCCCTGAGAACAAAAATCCCGCGTCCATTCAATCACAATCAAATTCCAACAATTTCTCATCACTGATTAATTAAAATTGTCACATTTAAACCTAATCAACTTGCTAACTACGATTTTAAAACTAACACCCAACAAATGTAAAGCTCTAATGTTGCCCACTAACTACTCAACTCAACAAATGACACCAAACGCACGGCTTCAGTTTTTTGTACCCGAATTGGTGATCTCGATTTTTAAATTCCCTTTCGCCATTTTCCCTGCTCCTGTTCTACCTTAGTGAAGATAATATTTTGTACTAAAATTTAACAGTTTAAAACACTTGATCGTTAACTTATTAATTTAGCTTAACATAGTTAATTTTTAACATCTATAAAAACGGGACACCGAAAATAAGACAAAAATTTGTGTCTACCCTAAATTCTAAATAAAACTACCCCTCAATTTTGATTTTTCCCACTAAAGTTCCATATTCGAGCCGAAGCTCAATTTGTACGATTTCTCAATATGAGTGTTTTATAACACCCACACTTACGAAAAACACAAAACTTAAAAAATTAAAGCCCACAACTAAAACGAAGTGACACGATTATATACTAAACCTGTTTAGAATTCCTGAGATGGTTGTTTGTTTAAACGGCTAAAAACGGAAGGCTGCTGTTTTGTTTTTGTGATAATATAAAAATTGAGTTTAAAAATTCTCGCTTAAGGAAGCTTTAGTTTTGAAACAGTGAATGTCAAATTTTGTCTGAAGTGGCTACTTTCACTCAACCTTGAACAACCGGAGAAAGAAGTCACTCAAGATGGACACGGGGGCGCATCTAAATTGTACTGTTTGAGTTATTAAGTTATTTCAAAAGATATTAGCTTATTTTTTTCCCTAGCGAGAAAAAAATAATACCCGGAAACGTAATTTTTTTTTAGACCTATGAGAATAATACTGTTCTATAAAAACTATTGCAAGTGAAAACGGAAGTATTTTTGTGGATATAAATCCTATGAATGAGTGACTCTTCGCAATTTATAATAAGTTTTAGGTTGAGTCAAAATGGCCACAGAACTCAGAATTTTGGCGTCTATCTTGAAAACATATTTAAAATTGTACTGTAAGAGACTGGAACGCCCAAAATTATTGGATTGGTGTTATAATAGGTGGTTTGTAGAACGACGACTTTTAAGCGTGTTTTCATCTTAGGTTAAAAAGATTAACCTTGGAAAATGACCAGAGCTGGAGAATTTTCATGAGCATTGAATTAGTTATTTAACATTAAAATTGTACGGAAATTGTTTTTTAGCACCACCAGCTTAAATTAAGTTAACCTGCGTAAAAATTAAAAGTTATAAAGTAAGGGCAAGACTAATAATTAAAATCTTAAGACTCAAAAATAAAAGTTGTGCTCCGATTGAGCAGCAGGAAATCCAAAGCAAAAAATTCCTAGCTCCATAAAAATTTCATGTCAGTTTAGCAAGTGTTTTACAACAACTTTACTAGGATTTTTTTTATCAAAATTTGAACACAACTTGAGCTTGGATGAAGGGATTTGGGAAAATGGGGATTTTTATGATAATTCCTGAGGAGGTTTCCTTTAAAAACGATTCCTTTTTCTAGTATTCTAAAAACCCCAAAGTGAGACTCATGTCGTCTTACAAAACGTTTGTTTTACCCGTCTTAAATTCCGCTTCTTGTAGTAATACCCATTTAAACAGCATCTTCTAGTTATTAATTAAGTTTTGCGGTTTCAAACACCAAATAACACTCTACCACCTCATTATAGTATTTTCTCTAATTGGCCTTTGTGGCGGCGTCTCTGTTGCTCATGTATACTCCTCCTAAACTTAAGAGACATTTAAAGCTATTTGACTTGTCACACTTTGACCTAGGTCTGACCTTTAACCTATGTCAAGTGACTATAACTGTTGTACATGTTTCTTGAATGAACGAAGGAGGCCCACTTCGTTTGGAGGAGAGCCATATGTCAGTCCATGCCCTTCCCACCACCAGATGAACTGCGTGAGTTCGGACGATTTGGCGGACTATGACCCGAACCGGAAGTCATCAGTCCATGATGGACTTGACCTCCTGTCATATTCATGCCACTGGTCCCACCACCACCGGAATTGTTGCCTGGGCTTCCCTGACTCGGGCTGCTTCCAGAGGAGCCATTGTTCCCTGATCGTGGGGGACTCGGGAATGGGGGGCCAGTGGGAGCAGAAGGGTCTTGTGCCATATGTGGAAAAGATCTTACGCCAACGCCAACTCCCCCAAGGAGAGCCCGATGCTCTCGTGCCACGTGTCTTCGCACCGTATTATTCCGAGTAAAGGTCCGAGTGCAAAAGGGACAAGGAACTCGTATACCTTGATGTCTTTGACGAATGTGAGCTCTTAAGTTCGTTTCATAGCCATAGAGACGTTCGCAAAATGGACATTTTAACTTTTTTCCTAGAATAGCACAAAGTTTTGGTAAGCAAAAACTTCAACTGAGTATTTGGAATTATAAAAATGAAACTGAACCACGCGTGGGGGTTGAATTACTTTTTAAAACGTTCAACTCTGGATAAAATCACGATAATTTTAAGGTTATTAACTCAGATCTCTGCGTTTAGTTCTGTTTAAATTTTGGCAACTGGATTCCGTATATCTAACGTTTTAAAAAATATCCAACGCCTCGCGGAGACAGATCAAATGCAAAGGGTTAAAGTTGGATGTGTCACTAACTTGCTTCCTTACCATCGGCCGTTGTTTGTGTGTGGTTGAGGTCATGGGACTGAGCATGCTGGGCAGAAATGGAAGATGGCGATGGGAGAGGCCATATGCTCGAAGGTGGTGGTCCACCAGAACCTCCAGCGCCAAACGGCGCCTCGGACGGAGACAAGTCCATCGAGTAAGATCGCTGCTTCCCACTCATTCCGATTGTCCCAAGCTCATCTTCCCTCCCGACCTCCAACTTTATACTGAGATCTAGAATCCAGAACCAGCCAGAATGAGCGTTTCAGTCACCTCGCCTGGATTTGAAAATATGAAATACGACTAAATACCTTCTGGCATTGTATTCTCGGTGCTAGCACTTCGTATTTTGCGCATGTTTGGATTCTCAGTTATGACTATGGTCTGCTGTTGCGCTTGTTGATGTGACTGCTGAAGAGGGACGGGTGGTGGGACATTTGATGCAACTCCCACGGAAGGGGCATAATGAGACCCTCCAAATGATCCAAAGTTCCCTGGTGGCACCATAGTCTGCCTATCAACCACAAAAATCATGTAAAATCAATCCGTTCTTTTTGAAATTACATAAACTTGTTTTAATTATTATTACACACCTACCTGTCTCTCATCTCCATTTCCATTCGAGTGTTGATAGTTGGGGAAGGGGCAGGAAGTGGGGCTGAAGGTCTTACAGGATGATGTATCCCACTGTACTCGATCCCTTCCCCTAAAGCCCCGTTCGGACTCTGCCGAGGGGACGCAGGTGGAACTCGATTTTTCTTCCGCATTTTATCATCTCCGTACATTCCTAATAACGTGAAATAGTAATTCCTAATAAAATCAAGTAGTTTTAAATAATTTTTGAATATCAAACAAGTACAAATCTATCCAAACATTTATACATTCAGAGTTCAATACAGCAAACAGCATAAGACATCTGTAGTTTTTGAATTTTATTTCTGACCTGATGAATTAACGTTGATCGAATTTGGCGGCGATCGTGATGGAGATGGTGAGGAGAATGATGTAGGTGGTGACTGGACAGAGTTTGTATTTTTGTTCTGGAGAGGTATATGATGCGTAGAAATGTGGGGCTGTGGGGGTTGTTGATGCGAAGGAATGAGTAAGGGCCCTAGGGCTTGAGCGAGCAGAGGATCCTGCGCTTGGTGTCCGTTCCCACCACCTGAGGACACAAATCCGTGCTTACCCTCCCCGGTTCCCAGGAGCCCACCCCCTCCAGGAATACGATCATCCACGTCGCTCGAAATGCTATGCAAATCATTTTGGGAGAGCGACAGTCCCTTTACCTAATACAAATCAAGAATGTCAAAAGCCTGATATCAAATTTCAATTTTTCTTTTGTCTTAAAAGTATACTGACCTGTAGCCTCTTGGCGGTTTGTAAAAACGTGTTGAGATTGGCATCGTCTGCAACAAATTCAATCAGCGTTTCGTCAAATTTTTGTCTTGAACTTAAGATAAATAAAGATTTTGGACTTACCTATATAGACTTCACCTTTGTACATAAATTCGAGCAAAGCTCTGAGATTAGCCGCCAGAGTTCCATCCAGGATTACGACCAGATTCTGCGCCGTGGAGCACTGCTCAAATCAGGTCCTGGAAATGGACGCTACTTGCTGCCAAAACGACACGATGAGCCCGATAGCTTTCCCCTGGAATATACAAACTTTAGCACCAGTCGGATCACTATACTACGTACTTATTCAAAATTCAAAAAAAATCATTAAAAATCCAGACGAAACTTGAGCTTCTATCCTGAAGGACAGGTAGCCCATTTCGGACTACTACAGAAGTTCAGGAGCTGATTCGGAGGCGTCGTAGCTTGCATTCGACATCCAAACCTAAGGTTACACAGGAAATTTCAAAATGAACGTTTTCTTAAATCGTCTCACCTTCACAGAAGAGAGTGACGTCTGATAAGCTTTCTGATTCGAATAGGCGGAGAAAGGAATTAGCCAAATTTTGGCCGTAGTTGCTCCACCTGAGGTGGAACTGGTGCCGCTGCTGCTGTTGCTGCTGACTCATCCTACCACTCTTCTTTAGGATTATTCAGTGTGTCAATTGGAAAAATGCACCTTCTGGAATCACATCCTCATGACCCTTAAGTCTCTCAACCTGAGAAAGAAAACAAAGGAACTTAGAAATATGTTTTTGAAAAGAATGGTAGCGTACGATTTGTATTCTGAACAAGCGGTAGCCAGCATTTGAAGTTACTCGACTACGGCTAAACTTTCCTTATAATTATTACTTTGTTTTCTACGAAGTTGTTTGATACTATAAGGGGGTGTGAGAGGCCTACTTTCTTTTTGTGTCCACAAGAGAAAGGACACGCGGCACATGGCTTTCTGAGGTGGAACTGGTGCCGCTGCTGCTGCTGTTGCTGCTGACTCATCCTACCACTCTTCTTTAGGATTATTCAGTGTGTCAATTGGAAAAATGCACCTTCTGGAATCACATCCTCATATTAAGTCTCTCAACCTGAAAAAGAAAACAAAGGAATTTAGAAATATGTTTTTGAAAAGAATGGTAGCGTACAAATTGTATTCTGAACAAGCGGTAGCCAGCATTTGAAGTTACTCGACTACGGCTAAACTTTCCTTATAATTATTACTTTGTTTTCTACGAAGTTGTTTGATATAAGGGGGTGTGAGAGGCCTACTTTCTTTTTGTGTCCACAAGAGAAAGGACACGCGGCACATGGCTTTCTCCGTCGTAGTAAAAAGCTCAACTCATTTAATAATTGAAAGACCTATGAGCCAGGAAATGATGCTAAACGAGTCAAAAGGTCTAAAAACTCCACGTTCAAAACAAAACCTTCTTCGGCCTCGCCTTCAAACTTTGTTATTGTTTACATTGAAAATGAGCCCATGAGGTAACTACCCTCCAAATTAACTACCTCAAATCATCAATCTTACGAACCAAGTAAGATTTTGTTGAGCGAACCAACTCATGCGCACAACTGCAACTGAGAAAATTCAAACAAATACTGTAAACAGGAACAAAAATTTTAAAAAGTCGTGCTTAGAATTTCGCTCGCTGTACTTCTGCGACAAATAACTTGATCCCACAAAACCTCTTTCTTGTTTGATGTTTTCGATTTGTTTNACAAAACCTCTTTCTTGTTTGATGTTTTCGATTTGTTTGGAGTTTTTTCCAGGATTTTGCTCATTTCAGAAGGTAAGTTATATATATAATATTTTTCGAGCATTTTTTCTTAACCGAATTTGAAACGCTAGCGAAACCAAAGAAAGAGACTAACGACTTGGAACTCTACGCACATCTTTCCTTGGCTTCTAATTTGAAAACAACATGTTATTGAATGAAACTAAACAAAATTGCGTTACTTAACGTTTGCTCTACAAACTACCAATTTGGGGTTTAGTTCCAGTATTATTCGTTCTTGGAATATTATACATGCTAATGCTGAATGCCACTTATTTCCAAGACGCAGTCATGTAACTTCCTTACTTTCAGTTGCTTAACAACCAATCCCAAGATTACTCTCAATGGGGAATAAGAATTAGTTCAATTTCAGAATTGCGTAAAGGTGAGATGAAAGGTTGGAGAAAGCATAGCCACCAATTTTCTAGAGAAATATGAACCTATAATTCTCCATGTGTTAACTTTAGGATAGAACTATAAAATTTGAAATTGGGTCAGGGCGAAAATGTTCAGACAAGGAAAGACAAAAGGAAAACGCCATTCCAGTCTGTTCTTATTCAACTTTCTCAGGGAGAAAGTTGAATAAGTCAAAACGAATAAAAATTAATTTATGCATTGAGTCACCAAGAATACCAAGAAATTTTTTATAAAATTCCTGTGAGACACCAATAAATTAAAAAACTATCCTAGAAATTGAACAAAAATCCAGGTAAAATAGCACATTTTACTAAAAAAAAAAACCTTAATATGGATTGGTTAAAAATTTGAAACTTTGGGCAGATGGACTGCCGTCATCCCTAAAAATTTACGATGCCGCATAGAGAAAACATGAACGCCATAAATGAAATAATTGTCTTTTATGATATTTTCTAAATAATTGGCCCCCAGTCGATTTTTACATAAAACAGTTAACTTTCAATTCTTAATTTGGGCTAAAGAATGGTTACTAAAATGGGAAAACAAGTTGTTTATTTGTTAAACTATTTGAGCCATTTATAGACCCATCGATTGACGTCCCTTAGCCATGGAACGTAAAACGTTAATTACAGTTTTCGAATTTCAAATGGTCAAATATCGAAAAGAAAACAATAATAAGTTACGGATTCTCCGAAAAAATGTTGCATGCTAACAAATAACATGGTGAACAAATAAACGAGCACAATTAGTGCATTCTCACGTCCTAAAAACTCCAGTTTTCACCCAGCTAAAACCGAAGAACAAAATATAATGACGCCGAAAATAAATTACGTTTTCCCGGTCATGTAGCATTTAGTCCCCGTAAGGTAATAATAATCGATTAGGTTTAAGAATTAATGAATTTGATATGAGAGTGACATGCGTGATGGTTAAAGTTTAAATTATTAAATTGGACAATTTACCTTTCTTCGCAATAGAACGGAAAGATGCGACGACACTTAAAACAACACATAAACACGCTTCACTCTTGAGAAATGTCAACAATTAAAGTCAGTAGAACGACAATAACATTGTCGCCAATAATACGTTCTTTCTGCAGAATCACTTCAATACCTAAATGCATTTGATCTAACTTACGGATTCTCGAACTTGCGTCCTGCGTTAGATGCACTGCACTTAATTGGAGGTGTGCTCGTTATCTTAATGCAGGCAAACCCCTTCCATCTCGCCACCCCAAAAATACCGTACATTTACAGAGATCAGAAAAATAGAAATAGACGCATTATTCGAATTCGCGTTCGCGATTTCGAGGAGCAATGATCTGACTTTACGTCAACCAGCAGCACCGTAACACACCTACATTTTTATAGATTTCTGAAATCAACTTCATAAACGGAGCTGTAAACCTAACAAAACGCATTTTAAAAAAGCTTGCAGGCACTTCATAACATGAACGGAATTGGGAATTGCTCAATCCATGGAACTGTAACGGTGCTTACTTCGTTCAAACAAAACTACGAAAAGTGACGTAAAATTTCGGTGTTGTCACACACTAATAAGTATTATTTTATGCAACAAATTTAATTCGGTTTTTAAAAATTGTCAACCTCTCGGCGTGCCTTCTTAAATAAAATTAAGGAAAGGTTCTTGGAATTTTCTTTGAATGTGAAACGTGGATTGGGAAAGTTTCTGACATCGAAATTCACCGATCGCTGGCTGACAATGGACACCCCACACCTAGCATCTCCGGAAGCAAAATACTGAATCCCTAGTCCAGTATCCTTCTAAATCGGGGTACAAATCCAAAGATTTTCATCGATGTTCGCTACAACAGGGTCCGAATATTTGTAATTTCAGAAGCGTTCTCGAAGGAGTACTAATTCAGCGACCTGAAATGCCATTCATTCCTTCTGGGTTCAAACTTGGCAGTTTACGGCAATTGGCTAATTCCTCTTTTATGCACTGTAAACTCTTTTTGTGTGTGGAATCTGCGAATAGTTTGGCGATATATGAATCCTATAGGGGCTGTGCTAAGCGGGATGGTTATGAAGTGGTGTTGTTTATTGCAAGTTGCAATTTGGATCAAGTAGGCGCCAGAATTCCCCAACCAAAGTACGGGTAGATGCCTTTTTTTGGGAGTTGGGTGGTAGAACAGCGTTTGGCAGAGATTTTGGCGTCTTCTGCAAAATTCTGGTTCCCCCAAAGCGCTAAAGATTCGCTCTAACGTAACGTTATGTAACGCACATTGAGCATTCATAAGAATTTTGAGAGGTGGGAATCTTTTCTTGTCTCGCCTGTCGTAGACGCACCATCGCATCTCACAACCTTCAGCCAACCAGATTAAACCTACCAATCATAGAACAGCTTTTTAGCCAAAGCATAGCACTCCACCACCATCCATCCAATTCCAAAGCCTAACGCAAACGCAACTGCCCAGACTCATTTACATATAATCATCTCTATGTGAGGTTGGGACTTTGTGCGGATTTACAAAAAAAAGAGCAGACCAGATGCGAATTTGAGTAGGATTCGTTGGATTCAAAGTAAATGCAAGAACTGCATGGAGACAATGCTAAAAAAACCATCAAAAGGGCATTTAGGACATTTCACCCGATTCTTTTTTATTATCTTCTGCCAATTTTAGTCCAGACAAGACACAAACTTGAATTATTGAGTCTCAGATAATCGCAGTTTTTTTTAGAAAAGAGATACTGCACAAAAGGGCAATAGCCGGAGCTGGAAGACTTTTAGACTTGCAAAAAATTAAATAAAATTCGAATTGGCAAAGTATGGAAGTGTCCTAATTGAAGTTTGATTTCCTTTTACAATGGTTCTATTGTTTCCGTCCATTCCTCCTTCAGAAGTCAACTAGCTTTTTAACCCCTTAAATTCCGTAAACCTCATAAATGCTAATTATTTTAACGATTCGTTTTAACTACAAGTTAAACATTACTATCCGGGATAACACACTATTCTTTATTCCCGCAACTTCTTGAATTTAATTCTTTGAATTTTGTTTCTTGAATTGAGTAAATTGAAAAATTGGTAGCGTGTTTTTAGTAACGTCTATAATTTCGAATTTACTACATCCCTAAGGGGGATTCTGCAAAAAAAAACGCAGAGCGAGATGAGACTTTGAATTTACCCTACTGCAGTTGCTCTGCTTCGAAACCATCCTTTTGTCATCATCTGGTGCTTTCTGCAGCGATGCTGCGTAGTTTGCACTTTGAGACAGTGTGTAGAGAAATGGGAGAAAGCGATCGAATGCATGTGCATGGGCCACGGAGAAGCAGCAGCAGCAGCAGCGCTGCAGTGGAGATCCCTTTCTCCTTCACTTTCCCACAGAATGAAAACGCAGATTGCAAAATGGAAAAAAAACAGCGTTCTCTTACTAACACGCACATCGATCCACCCTTTCTTCCACTTTCTCCTGCACCTTTATAAACCAAAACCCAGAAAAAAAGCCAAATAAAAATGGAACCTCTGATTTGAGACACTTGAATAATTTCACAGCACCCACAGTTCGATAATTCAATAAACAAAAAACACAGGAAATTCTCAAAACACAAAAACAAAACCTACGTAAACGAAGCCAATGCCTGGGAATTTCTGCGTCAAGTTTCTAATTTAATCTTTATCTAAAAATCTATTTCCCATAGGTACCGGCCGTTTATACAAGTCGCATTGATGCAACCTTAACTAACCCTAACCCTATAAAATCGGTCTAAAACCTGTGATTTTAATTTAATGTTTAATTTTAAATCATGTCAACAATTATTTGACTTTTCTTAAATCGAGAAAGTAGTGCAGTAGGAGTAGGATTTGAATGCATGCACAGTGCAGTAAGATGTTTGGGATGACGTCGGAGATTGGCCAAGTGAAAAGTAGGCTAGAGAGAAAGCCTTTTTTGTTTTCAATTCCAGGGAAAATTTCTTTCAAGGAGAACCCAGTGGAGTGGCTGCACCGCTCCGCACGGTGCTCTATAGTATCCCTACCCCTGGGTGGTTCCCGCCCATTGCGTTCACCCCCATCACACCCCGTTCGACTGGGTGGGAACAACTTTCTACGACGTAAAAACAAGGCTTCACAAGCAGAAGTTGTGGAGGAAAAGGGTGAAAGTACAACTTTCACCCTAGTTCTCAAACAGTTACGAAATGAGTTTTAAGCTATACTCCGCATCAAAGTCCAAACTGACACATAACCTTTCTCCTCAGATTTGAGACGAGGTCAAACTCAATCGCAGTGAAAGCCAACGTCTCGCCATCGACCGCTAAACTTATTCTAGCATTTCCAAGGTGGGCCATCCCCTGGACTCACATGAATAGACGTCACTCCTTGCTGAATTAAACGTGATTCTAATTATAACTCACCTCATTCTAATTATGAAAACCTTACCAACGGTTATAAAACCATTTTGAATCGCTGGATGTGAAACCAAATTTTAATTTCCACGTCCCTGATTTTCGTAAAGAATTTGTTATCCTTAGGTTCTCGGATAAGGTTCTCGGACACCGAAACCCTTCCAAAACCTGGAGGGGTCCTCCAGCGTTTGCGAGAGGGGGTGGTCCCCCATCACAAACGCTGAATCGAAAAGGGGTGGTCC
>JABASL010000155.1:0-25083 GCA_019775825.1 Neanura muscorum | reverse complement strand
AGTGCAGGTTCTATTTTGATGCGTTTGCTCAAGCCTCGAGTCGTTGAAGATATTCGAACTGACGACTTTACAGGAACAAAATATTTTATGATTACGCCTGAAGCGGGGCTAATCTTCCCCTCTGTTGACTTTGTTCGAACACGCATGCAAAAACTTGGACTTAAGTATAAGAAAATAATTAGAATCTATTTTTTGAATTTTGAAAAATGGAACGAAGTGGATTATACGGCAGCCACAGCGCTCGTGTCCCTTGTCAAAGGATTCGAGAAAACTAATAAGGAAATTCGGTTCATCAATTGTTCGGATTGTTGGATTGAAGTGCTACAAAATGCCGGCCTCACAAAACCCCCTGTACTTGACGAAAATGACATCCAAGACTTCATTAGGAAATCCGTCACGAATGTTATTGTCAATTTACAGAATAGTGAAATGATGATACCATCACCAATTAATGAAGTAAACCCTTCCATGATCATTGTGACGTCCACAGGAAATGGAAATCCAAACAAATCAGTGATGAACCCGAGCTGAGCTGTGGGATCAATCCCAAAAAGATTATATTTTATTTTAATTACAAAACTTATTTTTTACATTTGAAACTTCATGACCGTGTCTCGCTGTAATTAAATTTTATTAGCTATGAATAAAAATGTTAAATTGTGAGAACACTTTTCTTTGTAATAATTTGTAAAAACGAGAATAATTGAATGAAAGGGAGGAAAGAACATTTTCAAAATGTTAGGTAGGAGTTTGCTCGGTGGTATTGCTTGTACAATACCCAAATTCATACTAAATAAACTGAAAAAAAATCTGTAGTCTTTTCACTTCTCACTGTATCCAGACGCTTAGCATGTTGCAAAGTAGTTTAACTTTTGAGAAGGTTTATAACCTATTGTACAAAATTGTAGATCGAAAAAAGAGACAAATCTTAGACAGGCTTCTGTGTACCCTTCTTCCCGATGAGGGACTTGTGGATGTGGGGAATGACACCTAGAATGAAAGTGTTCAGTTAGAACTAATCATTTAATCAAAATGAGTGCACCAGCTGTAATGTACGTATAATTCTAGTTTACCTCCTCCAGCAATGGTAGCCTTGATCAGTGAGTCCAATTCCTCATCTCCACGAATTGCCAATTGTAAATGGCGCGGGGTAATACGCTTGACCTTCAAGTCCTTTGAGGCATTCCCAGCTAACTCCAGTACCTGGAAATAAAAATTACGATTCCAATTACGAACTGTAGTAGTTACGTACAGTCAAATTTATTTAGCTCTACATTTTGAAGTTTCTAGTAAACCCTATAGCATGGAATGATGAACTCACTTCAGCTGTAAGATATTCCAAAATAGCTGCACTGTAAACTGCAGCAGTGGCTCCAACACGTCCATGGCTTGTTGTGCGGCTCTTTAGGTGTCGATGAATTCTGCCTACTGGGAACTGATCAGAAGGAAAGTTTGAAGGTAAACCAATTTTGCTTTAACTGGTCACACAACTACAAAAGGCTGATGATGTAGCATAAAATACTTACCTGAAGACCTGCTCGTGCTGATCGTGATACTGCCTTTGCTTTAGCTTTACCCGAATCCTTGCCTGCCTTTCCTCCAGCCTATCATTTAAATAAAACCAAATGAGTTACACAGAGGCGGAAGATTGAATGATAAATGATTTCAATGTATGAAATGCACATTGAAGTTTGTAAAGATAAAGTGTGTGAGCCAAGTCAGACAAGGGAAAAGTAAGAAACCGCCTAAACCGGCCAATTTGTTTTTCAGTACTTTTATATGCTAAAAGTTGAGGTAGAGAACTGAAAATTGGTATGGATTTAGGTAGTGAGGTGCTGTGTGAGTGGACATTTGATTTGTGTCGAAATATTTAAGTTAAGTGTCGTAACTTACCATGATAATTGATGAGGGTATAGAGTAGCTGTGTGATGCTCCTTGTGCCTCTGTCGGTAGAAAAAGAATAGAAAGTGACGCTGATGCGTGGAGCCCCTCTTTTCCCAGTGCTCATGTCACTATTCCTCATAGCTTTTATTCAGCCGCATCCTCTGCATTTTACAGAGCATAGCTCCATCAAATTCTTTTATCCTTTCTCTCTATATCACACAAAAAAGGAGAAAAAGGCGCCAATCCCATATGAACGACCAAAACTTTGAGCTCCCTTACCCACACCCCCTTTTTTCCGCACCCTTTACAGCCAAAAACAATGCCACAAATTAACTTACCTCAAAACTCAACCGGATTATTCAATTGGCTTACAATTACAATTAAAATATTACCAATATTTTATTCGTAATTATTAATTATCTACAGCACCCAACCTAAATACCTCTGAACCTAATTCCGTTTGGCTCCATCTCATTCAATCTCGCCACGGATTGCCTTTGGCATTATTGGTGAATGATGTAAAGGGCACCCATGACCCATATAGTGAAATAACACGAAAAATTATTAAAGTATTTCCAATGATGACGAGTTATGTGAAACTCGCTGATTATTCCAGCTTTTTGAGTCTTTAATATTCAAACGTCGTCGTCACAGTTCGTTGCGTGTCTTAATTGTAACGGTGATGAGGATAGGTATAAGTGGTATAACGAAGCTCTTTGCCAAGGGTAAAGTAAATGCTTGTGTTAATAATTTGCAATTTAAAATTCAAAAGTTTGGAGAATTCATTTTTGTTTTGAATTTTTCCAAGTTAAATTAATTCGAAAAATCGTACTCCAGTTTGCTTCTCGGTTTTGGCACTCCACAAAATAAGAATATGCTGACACAGGCTTTTCATGTTCGAATCAAATACGAATTCTCGAAATATTTGTTGGCGTTCTCGTTCTGTATCTGGCTCATTTCCTTCTCAAACATCTTAAAATTAGGTAGGTAATCGAACTTATATGGTCGTTAAATTGAAAACTAACTATACGGTCCGAGAAGGCGGGATTACAACTTATTTTCTAGACCTGCGTACATCTGCAAGTTGAATTTTTGTTTCCGGCATCATATTTTCCGAGGTCATGTACACATATGCGTTTGGGTGAATTTTCGGGTTTTTAATAAAATAAAATCCCACCCATCCTCGGATGGGCATGTCTAGTTGGCTCTCTTCACTTGCTCTGGTATTCGTCGCAAGTTGAATGAAGAAACTAAAAGGATATAATTCATGTAGTACATAACACCTTTTCTTGCATTGGGGTCGTCGTCAGCCCCTTCAACTAAGACTTGAAAATTTGATGGTTGTTAAAAAAAGCGAAGACAGATTTTACAAGTAATGAGCTTCCGATCAATCTAGGTAGATTAAACCTAGGTTCTGAGAAAATATGGGTTTCGTTGTTGAGGCTATCCGTTATGAGAGGACACTCCTTTTTTAAAGAATCCCGAAAATACATTTCAAAAGTTTATTTGGATCCTGTTAAAATGTGTAGAGCACTGATTCGCCAATTTAGGTTAAATATTCTAAACCGTCACCAGCGCACAATAATTTACGCCAAGTAAATCAGTGGTAGTCGCCGACAATATTTTCATTGTCCTGTCCTGAATTCCGATGTCATTTTTCTTTGTTGTAACCTCTGGAGGAAGGGTCGATGGGTCGGGTTTAGTTTAGTGTTTAGGTTTAGTATGTAGGTTTAGTGTTTAGGTGGTAAGGGGCTCCCGTGAGCAATCAAACCATGATATACCTAGAGGTTATGTTAGAGCTTTCTTTGTTTGAATAAACGTTTGCCCATGTATGAGTGGTAGAATTACCCGGCTCACTTGGAGGAGCTGCGTATCGTGCAGTCGGACGGAAGAACAAGCGTGAACGAAACGGACTCTTGAAAAGGAGGAATACGAAGTTAACGTTAAAAGAGAATATCCATTACATAACAACAGTAACAATTAATTATTGTTTTAGTTTCAAAATCATTTGAACGATTGAAACAAAAAATTTAAACTTCTCGTATTTCCAGGTAACCTCGTTTTATGTTCAATCTTTCAATCAAACAGATCAATTCCCCTTCCGATACTTCGTGTTTCGTGTATACCGTTCCGTCGGCGTTCGTATGAATTAAATCATAATTACAAAATGTTAAACCCCTCCCAGTTCGTTATTATTACTCCACAAACTTGGCTCGATAAATTTCATGGGAAGTCGGAACGAATTAAAAAATATTTTCCAATTGCGCTTTTATAAATATTGATACTGATTATTTTTGTTTGAACCAATACTGAATTTTTAGTAATTAATTATTTTTTATAACCGTCAACAGTTTTAATGCTAAATAAGACAACATTTTTAGTGCCCAGCTATGAATTCCTATTTCTCCCGAAATAACGAACGCATAACGTTCTTGACGTACAACGCAACGTAGACATCATATCAGCGTAACATCCTACCGCAAATATTCAAATATACTTGTGATTCACCAAGGGTCAATAGAGGTCAGGTATGTTTTAACTTGGATTCACTGCTCAAGACAAGAAGTCGGCCATTTTTTTAAATATTAACTGGAACGTCCCGGACGTTGGATGTGTGGACGAATGGACGTGTCGTCCATTCGTGTGTTTGATTGTTGAACATTTTATAGCAATACATACAATATAATATAATTTTGTTTCCTTAGTTGACCTAAAGAGACCACACCGACACCATACTTAACAGCTGTTGGCTGTGCGGATGACAATGGATCTTTCTCACTGTTAGTGGAAAGCGAAGTTGGACATAGTCTTCCTGTTCTAGTGAGTGTGACCACTTGACACGGATACGGATCCGGGGGGACGACACTTGTTCCTGTTCGAGGTTGCGCAGAATGTCACATCATGAACAATTTACTTACAACGAAGGTAACTCATTTAATTCATCTCTCTTTAAAATAGGCAGGAAGGAGTAAGGACCGGGTTGCCTAACATCTCATGGTAACATTCCATTCTACTGTGTAAGAGGAGGTTAGGTTAAGGGTGGGTTAGTTAGCAGTATTAGGGGTAGGGTTAGTTCAGGGTTATGGAGTTCGTCAGTTTATGGTTAGGTAGGAAGATTTTTGGGCTCTCAGTCTCCTGTTATACGTAGAATGGAACGTTGTTTGCTACCATGGGATGTTACAATTGGCAACCCGGTCCTTACTCCAGCCTTCAAATTCAAAAAGATGGTGTTCATCGGTTTTGTTTCTATAGTAAAAGGTTCCTCAATCCGTAACCGCGGGGAAGCGTTATTGACTCACATTTAATGTAGTGAGACCTTGTGCTAAAAATGAGTTCTACATGCACACATTTTATGTATTCAACATTTTCCAAATTTTCAGTCTACTTTTTATTTGATTCGGCAAATTCTTGGACTTGTTATCCAAAATTCTCGTCTCCGTAATGGGTGGAGCTTCTCTCACGTGTGAGGTTAATCTCACACAGCACTTAGGCTCCACCCGAATACGAAGCAGGGTTTGGGTTATTTAAGACTTCATAATTTATACTTCACGTCTTTAGAAGGGTTACTTGATATAATACGTTTGACGGTATTGTATGCATCAGTTTGTTTTCTAACCGACATATTTAAGCTTGCCCAGTCCAGAGATCGACCAGGTACAAAGGCAAATATAACAGTGTTTAACGCCTCCAAATTCGTAAATGCGTTCTACACATCGTGCGTTGATGCTTTTAAATATTGCCGATGCCAATTAAATAGATCGTTAAACAAATCAATTAATCGATTTTTACCAAGAGTTATTTGGTAATTTCCTTCAATCAACGATGCTGAAATCCGGAAACGTTTATGTACAGGGACCAGAATCGAACTGTTGTGCATCCATCCCAGTATCAGTTCAGTATCGTCTCGAACCAACACCCCTCATGCTGTTAACTTAACGTTGATTACGCTGGACTTTTGATCATGTTTTATTTTTCTTACTTCACAGAGTATGACCACACCTTATCTCAAGTGATACCAAAAGATCGTCCAATAAATCTCATCCCTTCAGACTCCGAAGATGACTCCCCAAGACCTATTAATTATTTTTGCTCCTCATCCTCCTCGTCAGAATCTGAGGATGACGAAGAGAACTATTTTGAAAGATTTACAAAACCGGAGGAGTTCCTGGAATGTAACAGAAATGATGACGAGGATGACCTTATTATTCCACTGGAGACTGAAGACTGCGATTTCACAAATGTAGAATTAGATTCGTTCGGACAAATGAGTTGTCCTACCTGCTCAACTATATTCAAGGTAGAACTAAAATATTTCGAATTCCGTATTGTGTGCATAATTTGAATATTATTTATGAACTGGTATTTGATTCTTGTTTCTAGAGTAAAATCCGATTTATTATCCACAAACGTCGTCATTTTGCTATTGATCATTTTATGTGTCCGGTTTGCCAGAAAGGGTGTAAGAATAATAACGGAATAACTTATCGAGTTTTATGCGACTTAAGCTGAGTTCCCGTGTGTAAATCGTGCATTTTCTATTGTTAGTTACAAAATTAGAACAGTGCCAGGCTCATGAATACAAGGAACATAAAGAAGCACAAGATGATGATAATTCTGGCTCAATTTTTCCGAGATACCACTTTAGAACTCGGAATGCACGGAAATCTACAAACTATGGCGAAGAATTTAATGTGGACGAGGATGATCTCGTGTCCATCGTCCCGTCCACTTGTCTGTATCCATACGATGGTCCAGCCGTAACTGACCTCTATCAAGCATACCGAATTGAAGTGAAATATGGGCGGAACGAAAGGAAATCACATTCGAAAATTCAGTCAAAATACGCATTAGAATGTCAAAAGCGTAACAAACAAAGTACATATAAAACTGCACTTATTAACGAACGTTGGACTGAAAATCAGCTGAAATGATACTTTTTAATTTTTTTTAGTGGTGGAACACAAATTGGCCATGGTGCAAGCAAGACAGGATAGAATAAAACGGATGAATATGCAGCGAAAAACATTACAAAACAAACAAGTTAAGGTTGTTCGAGTTTCTAATGAGGATGAGAATAAAACAACACGGGCTTCTCGAACAGCTATGGCCCACTTAGCTTCCGCTCCTCGTCGGCAAGCTCTTCATGTGAAAAATGATACGAAGGGTCCACGATGTTACTTCTGTTCATTGTGTGGTTTCCAGTGTGAGGACAAGAAAGGAATTGAATACCATCAAGACGATGCCCATCCTGACGTACCTGTTTCAGAGTTGATTCAATTTCTCCACGTTGATAAGAAGAAAGACAAAAAAAGGAATGAAGAACCAGGAACGAAAGAATCTGCGAAAAAAATGCGGTTAAGGGAAAAGCAAACTCCAGCGCAAATTGCTCGCGCAAAAAAGCTTGAAAAGAAGGAACGCCTCAAAGAAGCCAAACTCTTCAGAAATCGAAGGCACAATGCTAGAATCTGGGAAAAGAACACAGCTTCGCCAACATTGGACGAATTTGCCTTCGCCATTGGGTTAAATAGGAAAACCGATGTTTTCCTTGGTCAGAGAGACAACCACCAATCATTCGTCACATCAAGATTGCTAAGAATTCAAAACCGTGAAGTCATACCAATTCCTGGCGAAAACAAGTTCATTCGAATCGTAATGAACCGCATGCCTTCAGGCGGCAACAGTAGATTTTTTTGTTGTCAACATTGTAAATATTATGCTGCGTCTAAAACGGATATATGGCGACATCGAAGAGCCGAACATTTCAAGTCCCTTCGTCAGACAAGAATGTCGGACGAAACTCTCCCAAAAGTGCCTGAAGAGTCAGACAAGAATAGCTTAAAGAGGCGATGCAAAGTCGTACGCTCGTTGGGTGATCCATTTGCTGCAGAGCTACACGTTCAACTTGATGACATATCGCTAAGCATGGGTTTGATGTCAAGAACTGTTAACCGAACTGAAAGCATCTCACAACCGCCCAGGAAGAAACTCAAAATTAGCTAGCAGACTGAACGTCTTGGCGCTTATGAAACTGTGATTTATTTAAGAAGCTTCTTCTCAGAAGAACAATTTTCCGTTGGCTTGATCAACAATTGGTAAAGAAATTCATTTCCTCTCTTTAGCCCCAGTAAAAGTAAGACAAAATGACAAATTAACATAAAAGCGGTAATCGGAGTTCTAGAAAATGCTAATATTCTTCGTTTGTGCGGTTGCAATAAGTGATTAGTAGTATATGTTCTTACAGGTCAAGTAATTTGAACGATTGATTTAAAAGGGCGTCGGTTGTTCAAGTAATTTATTAGCCAATATACATCAAGCGCGAATTACGACAAAACAATTTTTATTCATAATATTCAATGTAATGTTAGGCTAGTAAGAATAATAAGGATTTGATCTCGCTTTTCCTTCGAAGGGGGAAGGGGTTTCCTTTACTATTTAAAACAATGTAATTTTTAATTGATTTATTCACGGTGAGAGAATATGAAAATAAATTACATACTCTCTTGCGAAGTCAAATGTAAGGAAGTAATTCAAGGTTAATTCAACTTGGTACTGGTAGTACCTGCAGGTTTGTGCGATTTTAAAATCATATTTCAATTTCAGCATTCCTAAAGTCGATTTTTTGTAAGAGGCAATGCACCACCACTACGGCTTCAAGGAACTTCATTTGACCATCCTCGTGGCTTCTAAAGCGCCTTTATTCAAGATGGATGAGTTCTGGGTTTTAAAGGTCGAGAAGACCGATTGTTGACATGTCGACAATTTCGCCAAAACAAATAGAAAATATGAAAATTGAAGCATTCGACTCTGAGATTTGGTACAACTAAAGACGAACTCGGAACCTAAATCGGTCTAATTCGCCTGATTACTGTTCATCAATGAATAATGCACCCTTGATGAATTGTGCACCGTGAAACCTCCACACGTTTAAGTAGTGCACATTTGACATGGATTTTCCACGCTCACCTTCAATTTTGACGTTCTGTCAACTATGATGGTCCATGCGTAAGCTCAGTCCTGTCGTATATGTTGCCCGATGTCATAGGAAATGTTCAAGAGGGAACTATTTTTGGAATCAGGGATCATTGACCCCTTGCACTGGACATGTCACCTGTTGATATGGAAGGGACCATCTGGCTTCGAAGTTATCCTTTGCATTGTAACATAGACCAAATTTAGTCACGATGTGACAAGTCGTTTGGCCGCTAGTTTGTCTCGGACAGATATGACGATTACATAAACCTTGGCCCAGGCGACGTAACACTTTTTAAGTGAATCTTAACGTATTGTTTAGTAAAAGAATATAAATCTACGAGGAAGATGAGTTCACGATGCAAATCGCAAAGGGCATACTCCAACATGGCGCTAAAAACATGGAGTATCTGTGGAGAGCAACGGCTACCAGTAAATGCCCGTCGTTCACAGTCGTGCCATATTTCTGCCAGAGATAGAAGACGGTAACTAGTGCTTTTAGTGGATGCAATGATCATCGGATTCTGTAAATAGCATTTCATCCATATTCCATGCAGCGGATGAAACCGGGTCGTCGGAGCGGTCAATCTGCAGTTGAACTCATTCTTGCAAATTCGAACTAATTTTGTCAATGTTTGACACCAATTATATTATGTCATTTTGGAAAGTAGGATTAATTTAAATTAAATTATTGGAATAGAAGTAAATTTGCCGAAGTTCAAATTGACTAATCCAATTCCATGCAAGGAGGTTACAAGTAATCCGTACAAATCTTGCAGCGGATGAAACCGGGTCGTCGGCGCGGTCAATCTGCAGTTGAACTCATTCTTGCAAATTCGAACTAATTTTGTCAATGTTTGACACCCATTATATTATGTCATTTTGGAAAGTAGGATTAATTTAAATTGACTAATTCAATTCCATGCAAGGAGGTTACAAGTAATCCGTACAAATCCAGTTAGAAATGGATCCTGAACAAGGATTGAAATTTTGCCCCTCTCGTTTACGTCGTTCTTCATTTAAGCGTCAAACCAGTCCTTGCAGCATCGGGCTTAACAATTTCTATTACCTTTTGGTATCATTAGTTCATTACTATCTCAAAAAATTCGAATTCATCTAATATTGTTAAGTCCATTAATTAATAATATACAGTAAATCTATCATCATTATTTAATAGCAACGCTTGCTTGCGCTCTAGACTAGTTGAAATCTAATTGTCAGTTTGCGTCAAGTTATGGTTTTACGCAGAATTGACTTATCTCGTAGCTTCAGACTTCTCTCCTATCAAATACACTAGATTGAGAATCATAAAAATCGGAATTTGTAAACAACGTGAATTCGGTGCTGGAGAAGAGTGACGACGCTTTGATTACGTATCAAGCTCCTACGACATGAATTCTTTCGCAGATATTGTGAACGCCGTCAAATTACTCCCTAAGACTGAATTCCTGATTTTAAACGATTAACCGCAGACACAATTACAAAAATTAATGAAGTTTCAGGTTTTGCAATTGCAACTTTTGATGCCCACAATATCTGGTCGCCCAAAAAATATTTTTCTAAGGATTGATTATTTCAATTTCGTTTTGACATCTGTAAAACAAAGTTTCTAAAAATGTTGATCTTTTTCCCAAAAGATGATACTAAGCAGCAGAACGTCCCATAATGGTCAAGGTGAGAGAGAATTCCTCATCACGGTGGGAAAAGTTTGACTTTCAATCTATGTATATTACAAAAAAGAATGGAATAAATCAATTTTTAACACTAAAATTTTTAAGTGATGAGACGGCGTCCAATGGACGCTTCTTTAAATTAAAAACCTGATCGTAAAATATTGGCACTATTTATAAATTGTGGCGTCGCCTAGAAATATTTACTTAATTAAACTGGTTATTCGACATAAGATCAAATCTTCAAATTCCAAATTGTTTCCGGTTGGGGAACTTCAGAATTTAATTATCTACGAATTTACCTAGGTATTTTCCCCAATTTATTTTATTTTTACGAATTGAAAGTATTGGTCGTTTAGCCGTGAGGCCGAACAAACTAACTCAAGAATTATTGAATTGATTTCATTAGATCGGGCGGAGCGTTATGCATAATGTTTCAAGGAAGCTTAACTATCTGGTTTCGGGTTGGTTCGTCCCTAGCTCTCTTTTTCATTGGTGATGTTGGGGATGCTGTGAGATATAATTTAATTCAATAAAATAAAAGTTAATTTTAACTTTATTTTAGAATTCTTGATTGGAATAATTGATTCCTTGGCCTTTATGTTGAACAGATTACCGGGATTGAACGTGTGAAAAACTGCCCTCCTGTCTTGGCTATTATTGACAGCACTGTCCATGCTCTTATAGGATTACTAGGCTGGATAATCGTAGAACCATCTTCCATAATCACAGGACCAAAGACAGAACTTCTTCTTATAACTGTGGGGTCATCATTAATTGACGTTGACCACTTCATTGCTGCCAGGAGTTTTAATTATCAAAATGTTCTACATGCACCTTATCGCGGTCCCCTCCATTGTTCTGGTCTACTCCTGCTGCTAACACTTTGTATATTCAGATTTAGTTCCAAGTTTGCTCTAATTCTACTTATGATTTTTGTTCCGCATCATTTGAGAGACTCTACGCGTCGTGGCCTTTACTTGTACTTTCCCTACGCCCACACAAAACCAATATCAAAACTAATTGTAAACTTTCTCCTAGTATTCTTGCCATGGTTAATTCTAACCCTACGATCTAAATTTCATTACCCTCCTGCCTCAAAACTATCACCTTCCATCGAGACGGAGCTTCTTATTGAAGCGGGTGATTGGAGAAAGCATACACTTCAAGAAATTGTTGTAACTGAATAAAATTTCAACAAGTTATATTCTTAAATAAAATTACAACAACTTCGTCATATCCAACGCTAATTCGCTAACTAAAAATAATTTATAGAATCTAATTTATTATTATTCATACTCTGAATTTTACCGAATAACTTTCTTCTGAGGTTTAAAATTGCCATATTCTTGCCTTGTAGCGTGGTATTACTGCCAAATGCCTTACCACAATAATAGACTGGTTTTAATTAATTTCATACATTAATCTTTCAATTTTGATGTTCATACGCATTAATGTAGTCACTTCTACCGCTATCTTCCACCTAAAAATTTTGACGCAAGCTAGACTTAATTATGATATTATGAGGCGATGAATAATATTGGGTATCTGGAATTTGTCTTCGGAAATATCTTACTAAAAATAATTGGTAAATTACGCTGAAACTTTCTCCAGAAAAGAAATCCCGAGAGCTTCCGCGAACTTTTCATATTCATATAATAACCTTCTGGCGATTACATTTTGTTCCTAACATTCTAACATTGTTACAAGACAAATAAGGAAACGCTTCTTGTTTTGAAAAGGATTTCGCACATTTAGCAAAATTCTGTTTGTACTTCTGGTAAATCATGACGAGGAGGTTTGATCTTAATCTCGAATTTGTTGTAGTTACATGAATGTACCGTTAGCCCTTATGCATGCGGGAATGTTTTACAGAAACTGTTCTGCTTATAAGTTTTAAGTACCATAAACAAGTTAGTATGAAGCCAGGAAGCATTTGGATGCTTCTTCTGGTCGTCAGTCGTCATCCCCAGCACAAAACTTCCATTCCAACTGTTTCATTTGTCAGCATTGGAGAAACTTTCAGTTGATCAGAGTAAGCTAGACAGGGTGGATCTCTCTCCCAAATAATATTTCTCTATTTTATATCTACTTTTCTAAACTAAAGACGTATCAAATAATGACATTCATATTTTAATATAGTAAATACCACTCACTCACATCGCTTCAAGCTGTTTAACCAACTATTTTTTAAACAACGACGCATAATTATATAAAGAAAAGCTCCATATTTTGTCTTTGAAAGTGACAACGACAGTGGAAAAACGACGCCAAGTCAAAAGAAATTAAACTTGGTATAGCAAGTACTCATTCAAGTTGCCTTTGTGGAACGTTCCAGTGGTATTAAAAGTGGATTATTTAGAAAAGATACAAAACTTACTGAAAAGAGAAACTGATCATTACCCATGCAATTCCCTGTAACACGTAACATTATCCGAATCATCGACACACACAGCGACTGTTGGTTAATCTGTTTCATTTTGTTCAACTAATTCGAGGAAACTCTTGGACCCAACTCACAACTGATTAAAACAGTTGCTAATGTTTGCTGCTATGATTCTCAGGTGAGCAACAAAACATTTTGGTATAAGTTTGTCGCCAGTTAAGCTCGCGGTCACGATCTAATAGATTTTTTCCTTATAAAAAGAAGTCGTGTCATGGCTGAGGGTGTTTTCAACGATTTATTGACATTATAAAATTGCGAATAACTTGAATGTTTGGCGCAGATAGATGCCAACATTACTTAGGAATATACGAGATATAAAAAAAAACATTGAATAATTGTATTAATAATAATTATTCTTATTATTTAATAATAAATATTATTTATTATTTTCGGTTTATGGAACCATTTTAGTTTGGAATTAATATTAGCAATATTGAGATTCCGGTATTAGGGATTCAAAATATTGTGCATGGTGACTTGGTGTCATTCGCAATGGTGTCCCGGGCTTATAAAGAAAGCGATGCAAAGTGTGATAGAAATTTGGATAAGGAAACTGATGTGGATGTTTGAGGCTGAAAGTGTAGTACCTATTTTATCTGAAAAAAGTGGGGACTTTGTTAGTATTGACTAGTGTTACTAAAGGCTACTACTACTGGGTGCCAGTGGTTGTGAAAGCATATAGAAAAGTGGAGTTGAGAAAGTCGAACCGGGTAGTACGTTACCCGCCTTCTGCTTCGTTCCCCGTAAAACTAGCTGAGTTAGAGTAACGTAAAAATGCACTGGGTGTAGGTAGTAGTAAAAGTAAAAGTACCCGAAAGTTTTCCTGGAAGGAAAAGGAGCGATGCTACTCCAGCTCCTGATGACTCACTGCATTTTGTGATTTATTGGAATTGCAATCATAGAATCTTGGCCTAAGTCTTCCAGGCCCAGACGAAGGGAACCAAGCCAGCGCACTGCCAGCATCTCATTCACCATCAACTCGAGCTTGCACCCTCTACGCACTTTAGGCTCACTACCAAGCTATCCAACGACAACGAGCCACTACTCACGGCTCCACATGATTAGAAAAGTATACGGCATTCGAGTTCTTTCTCCTTAATTCTAAAGCACACACTTTTGTTTCATTTCAAAATCTCATTTTCTCCATCTACCTAAAAATCCCATTAGTACTTGGAATCTTTTTCCCTTACTAACTAACAACGATGACTCTAAAAGAGTAAATTATATTTTATGGTCTCCCATCTTGCCTTACTCCATCAACGGAAATGACTCTCTTATCTTGAGTAGACAGTACGAAGGAACAAAGATTAGAGAAAGTTGACTTTCTCCTCAATTTAGTAATCATTTTCTCTTTTCATTCATTTTCGCTCGGCTCGGTCAGTTATTTATTCGCCTTACTTACTTAAATTTAAGATGAGTAAATTTTTGATCTTTTTCTACCAATTTTCGTTCGATTTGATTCCCCGCATGCTTCCAGAATTTATGTTTTATGTTCACAATGAAAATTGAAGACGAACAGGGTTGTGGTTATTATCGGTCACCCCCTTTTGTTTACCAAACTTATGCCTAAGTGGAACTTTCATTCACTGGTTGGGTTTACAAGCAATTGACGCAGTGAAAGTATTCATGAAAAGACATTTCGCCTTCAATTTTCTTGGCGAAACATTCTGTCTCGTTTGACCAAGTTAAAAGTCAGGTAGCCTAATAAATTGAGATTCTTGTTAACAGCTTTGGAGACACCCGGGTTAGATTTCCACGGGCGAATAATATGAACGACTCATAGTCTTTAGAGTTATAACGCACTCGCGGCGGGATTGAGAGTAAAACGATTTTTTAGGATAAAAAACTGTTGAACTGACATGTGCGAAGTGTGACCTCAAAATGCCTCGCCAAAGTAACAAGTTAAGGGCATGTTTTGTGGTCGTTTTTCAATGGATCTTGCGTCTTTCGTCCGTAGTTGTCCAGTAGTCGACTACTTGCTGCTTGCTTGTAGTATGGGGATGTAACCATTTATTAATAATCTCATGCTCGAAAATTCATAATAAAGCGGACCTCGACATTGACTCTCATAAATTGAAGGATGACATTTTGATTACGCATTTAATGGAGAAAAGGGAGCAATGAAGGGGAATCTCCCACTAACGACGAGGCCCTAACTTTCTAACAGAGATTCTTTTGAAAATTTAGAAAATTTGAAATTAGGAAGAGTTAGTAAGGGCTACATTGTGTTTGACACTAGTATCCGTATTAAATTTTCCATAACTTTGAGTTGAATTCTACTAAATTATCTGGCGAATGAATGGGAGTCTCTCAGATGCTTTGGTTGTGGAGATGCGGATGGGATGAATTAATGCTGGAGTGTGAATCATCACACTTCCACCGGATATCATAACCAATGAAGAATGGAATCCTTAATTAGGAAATCAATTCAGAAAACAGGCGACTCTTATCCAGTCAACCCTCCGCCACTTCTAATGCCTAAACTTCCCTTAATTAAAAATTCCGAATACTGCAATAAAGCCTGTATGTCATTCCCATGAATTCAATAGTACTCATTTCCAAAATTTCCATTGCTCGTATCTTTGACGGCGAAATGATGTAGGAGTAGCTGGAGCAATACAGGATTAATAACTGATTTTAGATTCTAAGCAAACTTGGCTAGAAGAATTACTGTAGAGTTTCTTTCAATTTTAAAACAATTCTGAGTTCTGAGAAATATCCAAAATAGGGTAAGTCTCTGAACCGAGAGGAGAAAATGAAAATGAATGTTGCTAGAATTTTTGTCTTCTGGAAAAGTATTCCGACCTGTTGAGGACTAGCCGATAAGGAGGATGTGAAGATTTAAAAGGATCCGTATTTTTATATTTTAGAAAGTTGCTACGTAATGTTAATTTGTTTCTACCTCAAGGGCCCTTGGACGTAATGTGGAGGTACCTCTGCGCACTGGGCAACGAGGCAAAGGAACCTTAGGGGCTCTAGAAACATAAATGAAGGAAAATTCAAGGTCTTGCTTGCGATACATTTTTTGTAGGTTAGAAATGGTTTGTAGTGAAAACCCCCGTGAAACCTTGGCTGAGGCTAAGGGCTTCCTTGAATGCCTTAACAATAATCTTCGTAACTGTGATAAGTGCCTGTCCATTCTTAAGGCTACGCAGCTATGGGGCACAGCATCATCTTTAAACTTACTTACACGCCTGGACAAGAAACTAGGCCCCTACAACTATGCTGCTATTCTACTAGAAATCCGGTCCGAAGATAAATCTTCATCTTTCCTTCGGGGCTTACCCAGCTGTTTCTCAGAAATCTCCTGTCATTTCAGTTTCAATTGTTGTTTCAGAGATTCCATATTGATAATGGATTATTTTCATTAGGTCAGGAAACGGTGAAGACTCAGGTTTACCTTCATTCCAAATGTTTAGGGATAAATCTCATACTCGTAAAATTCAAATTAAAATAATCAAACTGGCAAACAGAAATTATGTCAACCCGGCAAATCGATCAATGAAAAAGTAATCTTGAGTCGAGAAGCCCGAGAAATTTGATAAATCAGTGATCTCGGGTTCCTGTAGAAAGGGAAACCTGGAACAACCACATGCATTTGCTGATCTTAACATTAAATCCGCGATGAGTTTGGTAAAATCATAAGTTGTACTCTTTGAGGTTTCGCCATCTGGGTCGCGCCTTGCGCAGGTCACTTTGTTAGTGGTGCCTGTTGGGGCTTCAGTCCACTAGTAAGTGAATCTCAGTAACCTCACAGAAAATTTTTGATGACTATTGATGTTATTTTTGCCTTGAGGACTGGAGAGAGCGTCGTAAGTATAAAAATACGTAACGTCATGATTTCCTTCAGATTCGAACCTATTGTCCCTTACAAACGATATTTTTCTCCTGTCCGCTGTAAAATATTGCTTCTGTAACCCTCAAGTCTCCAAAGGATCCAATAATACAAAACAGTATTAACGATTCCTCATATAGTTTACATTATTTATGTAATTTTAGACTCCTCTTGTAAACGGATCCCAATTTACTGAATTAATTTAAATGGACGTTGAGAAAATAATGGAATGCATTCGGTTTTTTTCCAGAATTGAATATGTGAAGACTAATTTTAAAAAAAAAATGGAAGCCTAAGCCTAGATTATTCTGAAAATTCACCTGATTCCCTGGAGTTTTTCAAGTGATATTTGACCTTCAAATAGTTAAAGATTACCTTAACCTTATTCCGGAGGGTAAGCAAATGAAAGGAAAAGGGTTTGGAAAATGAAAACAAGGTGAACGGGTTCTTTTTGTTTTTATTTCATTTGTCTGCTCAAGAGGACAGGAAAGTAGAAGATGCCAAGGTGTATGTATGCATGTCTCATCATTTTTGCCGTAAGTACCCCTTGGGAGAACGTTATTTCAAATCTGGTTTCCCTTTCCGTATCAAACTCGCCCTCAGCCTTCAATTCATTGAAAACGAGGCAAGGTTTGAAAAGGGTTACACCATTGAGACAGGTCATGTTCAATGTTAAGGTCAAGGGATCTCTCGCATCTTACAGTTTTTAAGAGGAAGCTTTTCTGATTTTTTCATTTCATAATCTAAATTCAGAATTGGTGCAGCAAATACTACAGCTTCACCACCATTTTACACATTCTGTGCGAGAAGCAAGAGTTCTTTCGCCGTCATCCGGTAAATGCAAAATCCCATGAGATAGAAGTTAAAAAATATGAATTTAATTGTTCCAACTCAGAAGACATAACATGTCTTCTATCAACTTATGAATCGTCGATTCAGTTTTTCGATCGTAAATGGGCCGAAGGTGCCTCGGGAAGGGTGTAGGGGGTAGTTTTGGGAGGTTGATTCTAAGGATGGTGCTAGTAGGTAGTAAGTTACCCGGGTAGAACCAGATCAATGTTTTCCTCCATCATCGCTTCTTCACAACCCCAAAAAGTCCCTTGGTTTTTTTTTTCTTCATGAGCAGAGTTCGAACTTGAAGTTGAGAATCGTAAAGTTGTAGACCAGCAGAAGGATAATATGGAGTCTGAGGTTAGGGTTTGGATTTTGAGGAGAGTCAGCCAGCAGACTGAATCGAAGCTGTAAAACAGGGTTGACGGAAAAGGTCTTCCTAAACTTTTCAAAAAGATGTCCGAATCCTCTTTTCAAAGCTCAAAACGTTTTTTCTGAACCTGAGATGGTATTCCTTTCTTCTTATGTTCGGCGGGTGCCATGGCTTTCTCCTGAATTGCTACACAACACGCTGAATCTGAAAATATGAACTTTCTCTTAACAGTTGAAAATTCCCAACGGAGTTTGAGTGGCGTCACTTATTTTTGTTCCGTAAAGGACGAACCTATTCCTTGGATTTCTTTATTATTTCTCAGTAGTTTTATAGGAAGTCATTGGAGAAACTATGTATTTAGTTAAGGTTGTACAGTAGCTGCATCTTAGCAGCAGTCACAATGAATTCATGTTGTAAGCTGATCTTTTATTGAGGTCTGTGACACCAATAGCAGTGTAAGCGCACTCAGCGTTAGTAAACTCCTTCTACCTAGTACGATTTAGGAGGCTAGTGAAGCATACAATAAATTCGTGTGGATCATGTACATGAAATTCAGTCGAAGTCAACGAAGCTGAACGTAGAAGTAAATAGTGTGTATTTCATTCCACGTCTGGTTTTTGTTCTATTTCTACCGCATAAGGATTACTAATCTCCAAGATATCTGATTGAGAGGCATTTCTGCTGACTTCCTTACGATTTTTCCTTCTCTGCCCGCAACGGTGTATTGTTGAGTGAAGGAAAGCAGTTGGCTCGGTTTGGACTCATAAAATATTTCAATATTTCTATTAAATTACTTGGCCAGAGATTCTCCTCATGGATCCTTACTTTTTCAAAATAAAGTGTGAAGTGTATACATACTTAAATTGATCCAATTTGAATTTTCTAAATTTAATGAATCGGTCCCTTCGAAACAGTGAAAACTGTTCGTCCTTCCGTCCGATGCCAGATGCCAGATCTATTGCTAATGTTAACTGGAATAGATTACGAATTAAAGTTTAAAACTTTTAATATAAGTAGACTTATCTAACGAAGGAATATGTTATTATGAAATAGTGATAATCTTGTTTTACAATTTTGTAAAATATTTCTGAATACTCCTGAGATTGAGATGTAGGCGAACAAATTCGGAGTTTTTGGTGACTCAGAAGGATTTCCAATTTATTTGTCTTGCATGACGCTCGGGGAAATTTTGCTTTCCCTTCTTAGCAAACTTTCTCCGCAGCAGAGTGAATGCTAAAAACGGCAGCTCTTCAACAACCAGCGCCACCTCAACTTTAGACGCTGCTGGCGATGACACTATAAATTTCGCCACTTTCTCGCGTTCTGCTTTCACTTATCTCAAGTTTTCACCATTGTCACATTCTCCTCTCGGTTTCAATTCATGTTCACCTTGAAATTCCGGTCCATATCAATACGGAAATTAGGTTGACAAAGTGTAACGTGAAATAAATCTCATCAATGAACGTGAAATTATTGAATTCCCAGAACAATTTGGTGAATTTTTTCATCCATCGGTTTGTGAGGAATCGAATTCCAGTGCATGAGTTCAGTTCCGTTTACTAATATAAGTTCCAATCACTTTCAAAGAAATGCTTTTCTAAAGGAAATCTGACCCTTGAGAACACTTGACAACGTTAAAGACTTTGGGAGTTCAATATGGTTCCTAAGAAGGTGCAGCAGCTGCATTGTGAGCAAAGCCTAACGAATTCGAAGTAGGAAATTCGAAGCGAAGCTTTAGCAGCAGTAGACCCTAAAATTGGGCCCAGCTCAATGTGAAATTCTAACATTATTTAGTAGGTACGTGAAATTATTGAACAGAAAAATAAAAAATTATGCCAGTATAAAATCTATTCTACCTTAAATCCAAAAAGCCGGAATCTAATACACGTGGGAAGTCATTTAAATGACAACAAACCAACATAATGCTTTTGTGGTATAATTATGTAGATTTATTACACCGTAGTGCTACAACGGTTTGCTTACAGTTCGCGTATTTGTTTTTGCCATTCTCAAAACTGGAACCGACAAACCGGGATTGTGTAAGAATTGCTAATTGGTTAATTTTAAAATGGATAATGTTTACTTGCAGATAAGGCTGAATGAATGATGAGCGAACGGCAAGATCCAGGCGGTGGAGCTCTGGAGTCCCACCCTTTCGGTGCCGGATTCGGACCATCGTCTGGTAAAGACCACTTCTCTCCAACATCCACTTCCAACGGAAATGGGCTAACAGATCTCTCCTCCGACACGCACTTGACCCTCCTGAAAAGTGGGTCTGGACTCGGCTCGTTCTCTTCCTACGCAGACTCCGACGGACTCTCACGTCTCAGTTCCGATGGCTACATGGAAATGCGGTACATTCAACTTGGTGACTGGGGTGACCTTACCGGGTTCACCGCCGAAGGTCTTTCGGCGCGCCTCATCGACTCTCGCTCTCTCAACGACAGTCCAGACAACGTGATTCAGTATAGACCCTGGGAAAAGCCAGATCCTAGTCTCGCATCTCCAATGAATTCCCAACCAACAACTACATCATCCCCAACCGGAGGTCCAGTCTTTGTGACAACCAATGGCAATGGGGTTCCAACAACGTCAAATGGAAAGTCACCCACCACACTTACAACTCTTACAAATGCATTCCCCGCATTCTCAGACGCTTTTGGTCCAAATGGTCAAAAATTACCCTCATTCCAGTCACAATTTAATTCTTTCACTGAACCCGCCATGCATCACCATCAATCGCCCCATGGAAACAATGGGAATGGTGACATTCTCCACTCTCCAGCTCCAGTGTCAACGTCCAGTCCACCTGGGCCAGGAACACCCTTGCTTCCGAGCTTCCACACTCTCCCTGCCAATCGAGGTTACATTCATCCTGGACATGGCCCACCTACCCTGGTGACAACCACACAAGCACAACCACAATTTCTAGATGAAAGACATATTCAAATATTTCCTGGTCAAATCATTAGTGCCACGCCCGTATCCTCACCTCAACACCATCAAGGATTGCTCACCAATGGAAATGGGAGCCATCACTTTGTTACCTCAAATCAACTAGTAATGAATGGTCATCCAGGAGCTAATGGTCCACCCCAGCCACATTTTATTACTGGAAACGGATCCGGTCCGCAGCAGTTTCTCGAACTGGTACCAATGCAACTTCATGGCCACTATCCCCCACCCCCTCATTCCCAACATGCCCCACAACATGCCAAACTTCAACCTCAAACGACTGATGGGAATCTTCCCAGCCTTAATATTAATGATCTTCATCATACTCATCATAATAGTAACATGAATCTCACTAACCTTAATGTGCCACCACCGGCGGTGCCAACAACTAAATATCTAACAAATGATGGTCACCTCGAAACGCTCATTACCGTCAAGCTTCCTCATGGTGGTGGATTACCATTTGACCCGCATGGCCACCACCGCCTTCATCATCATCATCAAAACATGCCCAAAATGGAGCAACAAGGGTCACAGCAGCAGCAAAATAGTCCTCAAATTGTAACAAATTCATCGGCAAATAATAGTAACGGAAACTGTGGGATTTCCCACGGTTTGTCATCGGTGGCAGCTAAAAAGAGTCAGAAAAGGAAGCGAAATACGCTGGAGAACTCAATTGAGAATTCCTACAACAGTCATAACCATCCCTTCAATAATAACAATAGTCATGATCTCAATGACCCGCAGGTCTCCTCCGTTTCAAGTACAGATTCGGACTTTAAGAGACCGCTGAATATGGGTCTCAACGGTGGAATGGAGCATGGGAGTCTACATAATGTCTCTCTTGAGCAGGGTGACTTAGAGAAGCCTGTGAAGAAAAAGCGGAAGCGATGTGGCGAATGTACAGGCTGTCAACGAAAGGATAACTGCGGAGACTGTGCTCCATGTAGAAACGAAAAGAGTCACCAAATTTGTAAAGTGAGACGCTGTGAAAAACTCACAGAAAAAAAGGTAAGTATGGTTTCTTACCTATTCTATAAGTCACCAATTAATTTATGCATGTTTCCAACTTCCACTGCGAAACTCGAAACAACTACGAGTAAAAGGGGAAAGATGAAAGTATGGTGAAAGCGAGAATCGTCTAAACTCACGAAGACTCAAATTCAACGCCGTCTGTTTCTTTTTTCCACTAACAATGTTCAGAACTTAAAAAGTGAAGCCACCCCACTACCATAATTAGCGTGAATTCATACTTGAGAGCCTCACGACCTAACAATGGAGAGTAGTGCTCTTGCAGTACAATGGCAAAAAGGTAGGAGGAGATGACAGCTGCAATGGTGGTTGGTCATGTTCCAGGTTTTTCAGAACGGGTTTGGTGTTGGTCGTTCGTTCTCGCAATTCAAAACTTTACGTTGCAACACTTGTGTTTACCATTAAAAGAAACTGATAGGGAAAGTGCGCGTCACTCTCAGAGTTTTACGTTTTTTAGCCGTTAGCTAGAGCAAGCCTAAAAGCCCAGAGGAAATTAACTTCGATAGTAGCAGAAGGCATCCGGGCGTTGGTACATTCAAATGACACCATCCCATGCAATTTCAACTTCCTTCCCCGCAAAAATGCTAACCGAAATTATTGTCAGATCGGAAACAGCATTCAACTTTGCTGTAGTATTTCACCTTCTGTGTTCATTTCCTTTGCACTTTAGTTTCACCTCTTTACGTAGATTTAGCCTAGATAACCCTGTTTAAGATTCTTCTATCACACACCGTTCGATTTCATAAACACTAAAGTGAAATTTAACCTGAAAATTATCATCATGCATAAATACTTTCACAACAATTTAAGTAAACTATGCTGTACCTAATTCAGTACAGTAGTGAAATTAGGTGCCATACATTTTATGCTACATATTATTTTACTCTAATACCTTTGTTCATACAGCAATCAATTTTTTGAATTAATAGAATAATGCGCAAAAGAAATTGTTTTTACTTCTTCTCATAGAATCGCTGCTTTCATAATTTTGGATTGGAAACTAGTCAAAGCCATGGCTAGTGCGCTTAAAACTATCTTTGTTGAAGGGCAGAAATATCCACTGAAACTACGGTACAAAAAAAAGAACAGTGAGTGATTTGTAAACAGGGATGAAAATAGTTCTTTCCTAGTTTTAGTATTAGGATTGCAACTCCCGTTTACTCTGTAAAGCTTTGCTGGTTGCAGTTTACAGTGGAGAGAGCAGTTTTGGTATAATTTTGTTAGGAAATAAAAATAAGAAAAACAGGAGGAGAGAGAGATGGGAAAAGTTTTTGATAGTACACTTTTTGTTTTTTGAAATTTTCTTTTCTCCTAGTGAATCCTAAAGGTTGCTTATAACAGATCTGGTCGAATCCACTCTCAGGAAACTAAGTTACAAACAATGGGGAAAGAAGTAAGTTGTGAAAGTAGGAATGAGTCATGCAGCGCAGCAGTACACAAATGATGTTGTTGGATTCTAACGCTTGCGCTGACTTTCCATTTCAGACAAGCGTTTCAAACGGTGAAAGGATTTTTGTGAAGGGTAAAATCCCTCACGTAAAAGTTATTTTTATTCTTCTGCAGTCTCTGAATTATAAACGGAGCAAAATAATGCAACTTTTATTGTTCTTAACCTTGAATCGTAAGGGAAAATACATAGTTTTATTCAAGTATTTTGAAAATCAAAATCTAATCTTGCGTTGAGAAGGAACTTAAATCAACAATTTCTTTTTTTCTGACATTTCCGGTAAGGTAGTCACTGGTTTAAAACCGTGGAAATTTTCAAACATAGAAGTTAGTTGCTTTAACCTTGTTTTTAATTACGGTTACGGTGGAGAAAACCTTAAAGTTTAGGAAATGTTGCATACACGCTGGGGTTTCTCCCGTCAAGAGAGGTGGAGGAGATCTTCTTCATCTTAAATTTTGCAATGGATTTTTATTCATCGGAGGGATGGTAGTAAGAGTATGATTCATTGTGTAGTTGCTCGGATTAGACGGGAGTCTGAGTAGTGCATTATTATATTAGTGACGAAGTTTCTGAGGGGTCCTTTGTTCCTTCCTTGGTTCATACTTGTAGTTAATTGTCAAGGGATTCCTGTACTCTTCTTTGGTAGATTTGTAAGTCAGACAGACAAGTTTTCCTAAAATGGAACGAAGGGCACTTTCTCTTACTTTCTCTTTGTGCTTCCAGGAAATGCCATTTACGATTCCGAACGCATTAGACTTGTCACTTCCATTAGAATCCAAGCCCTCACTGCTTCTGTCCCAAGGCCTTCCTCAAAAGGAAGAACACTGTTATACCATGTTCCGCTTCTACAGCACGACCGGAATTCACAATTACCCCATCCAGAGATTTCTCTTCGGGGAGAAAGCTCGAGCTGAATAAGCAATATTTGCCTCTCTTTGAATCGTCTCTAACGTCTATTTTGTTATTACGCTAAGTTGTTCTGTCCGATATATATTTAACAATTTTGTGACCAGTTCGGCGGTATTATTTAAAGCCAGAGCCTACATTATTGTTTTCGAAGTTTTCAGTTTCCACTTCGTGCTAATGAAACCAATTCCTTGATGACATATTGGGAAGCCCCGTATTTTTTTTTGTGGAACTGAATTTATGGATGTGTCGCACGTCATTATGGCTTGTTATTTTCCAGACGCATATTCCTAGTTAGATGTTAGAGATCTATAAACGTGTGGGACGCGTCTACAAAGATGGATATGCCGGAGTGCAGGATAAAATAAATTAAAGCTTCCGGTCTCAAAAGGCAAGTGAGGAAATATCTAAGCGCGTAGTCCTGCATGTACGAGTTGTTTCTTCAACATGATTCAAAATCACTCAGCTCTCTTCACCTTCAATAAAGAGGTACAGTGCACAACCACGACGGGCGGCAGCCATTGTATTTTGTTGGTTAAGAACTCAGGTGTCACCGGAACAAGATTACTCAGAGCCGGCCTGGGCATTATTGAAGTACACTATGGCCCTAGATATGGGAAAAGCATAATGAAGGCTTTTTCAGTTAGGATCGAACTGCAGCTGCTAGAAAAGTTTTCTAAAGCGGAAGCTCTGTGTTCAATGTGTGCGCATTGGATTTTCGAAAAATTGGAACCA
>JABASL010000154.1:0-25141 GCA_019775825.1 Neanura muscorum | reverse complement strand
ATTAAGGTTAACTCTTTGGTATATAAATGTATGATTTTATTATAAATAAATCAGTCTGGAAGTCAGTCTCAATTGTTGCATTTATAGTTTTCTGTTTATTTTTCATCATAAAATTAAACATTTCCTTCGTCTCCTTCTTCAACAATGGAACTCTCCATTTCGTTTTCAGCCCCTCCTTCAGTTTCTAATTCGTCACCGTTATTCGGGTTCGTAATGTCATCGAGCTTGTTCAATATTTCTTGCTCTTGTCCACCAATACCCTCAGGCTTGGATGGTCTATCTTTTTCCTTGTAGACTGCACGACTGACATCAAAGGAAGGCATAACGGAAGTACTCTGGAGAAGCTGTTCCGTATTATTCTTAGAATAAAGCGTCTCCACTTCTTTGTTTAAATACGACTTGTACTCCTGTAATTCTCGATAAGTCATGAATTTTGAGGCTACATTGTCTGGAATACTGGTCATCATAGCAATTTCTGGAATCCGACCCTTGATTTTGCAACTAGCAATTGTCTCTCTCAAATACACAATTTTAGCTTCTTGATTAATTAACCGATCTTCCAGGCTATACATTTCTTCAATGACGTCCTCGTTTGTCCAGCTCTTATTCGACGCTTCGGAATCCCCACTGCCGCGATGATCTTTCGAAACATCGTTTGTGGAGGAACGTTGCGGTGGCTCAGCTTTCTGTTGTTGGTATAAAAAGTAGTCAACGTCTCTTTGTCGCTCTTCCAGCATGGCCAACATTATGTTACGCTCAGAATTTGCAGTGGTCACTGCTGTGAGGTCATGTCTGGCCTGCTGGATTCGTTTATTCAATTGATCTCGTTCTGCATAATGCTTCTTTCTTCGGACTTCTAGTTCTTCCATTATATCTAATATCTCCAAATTGATACTACCAGCGCAAAGATCTTCCATGTCAACAACTCGACCAAAACGACCAACCATATCTTTTCTGCAATCTTCCAAAAGCTTAGCTACATGATCTTCCTTTTTGTGGAGTTCTTCTCGAAGTCGAACGAGCATGTAACGGGCACGCCTCAAATTAAAAAAAAAATGGCCGATTATAGCCACAGAAATGCTAATGTTTCAATAATTTGAAAATTCGGACTCAATTTTCCGCCAACGACTTACTGTTGCTTTCGTTTCTGTCGCCGAATCTCATCTTTCAATTCATCCAGGCGCTGATCCAGTTTCAGTGTTCCATCCTTTGGAAACACAATGACATCTTCTATATTTGGAAAATTTCGCTTTATACGCTCAAGAATTGGACCGTTGTCCGTCTCCAACTTGTCTTCGTCTATACATCTAAATAATGCAAGATTTGATTATAGCAATAAGCTAGATTTGGCGTCATGTAAAGCTGGGTATCGTGTGCTCAACTGCTAACTACAAATTTTTAATTTCCCCCTTTCTCCTTGCCCTCTCTTTCGCTAGGGAGGGAGAAGAGGGAAAATCAAAAAATGGTAGTTAGTAGTTGACCACTGGGTATTAGATCCCAACTGGACTGCTTACTGGACTTGGCTCGCTTTTATAATGACCAATTTTCTCAAATTATTAATTAGCATCTGCCGCTCTCGCTGAAGAGAATCAATTTCATTCTGAAGTCCGCCCATTCTAGCTTGGAATTCAGTGTACTGTAGAGAAGATTCATTAAACTCTTCCGTCAGTCTACCGACTACTTCCTTCTGTGCACTGAGGTCAGCGTCTAGAAAAGCTTTCTTTTGGCGTAGGTCACAAATCTTATTGTAGACCTCTTGGTCCAAATCGTCAGGACAAACATTAATATTGTATTTGGTCAAGCGCGGTTTGAACAAATCGGCGTAAGAATCGCTGCTGGAACTCGATGCTCCACTGCCCTTTGAACTGTTTCCGGAATCTTCGTTACTACTATCCTCACTGTTGCTCTCGCCTCCTTCTAAAAATCGAAAAATTCAAAAAATCAATTCTAAATTCAATGAATTCAGAACAAGTCGAAGATTCCGTACCTTCTTCATCAGCCGTTCCCAAGCGAATCCGTTTCCTAAAAACTTTCCAAAGATATTCCGAGTATCTTCCTTGTTCATACACCAATGCAGACACTTCTTTCGCCAATTTAGTCAAAAAATCTTCAACTTTTCTTAGGTCTCTTTTCCCATGATTCAAGTGTCGTCTCGATTTCTCAACCTATCAAGCGATCAGATCAAGTATGTATACAGTAGCTTGAAGTCGCGTTAGACACGCGTAGACATCTTACATGCCGTTTTGATATCTCCAATTCCAATTTCTGTGACTCGTAGCGCTCAAGAACGTCATTCTCAGCCGTTTCAAAGTCTTTTACAACGTCCAACTCTTGTATGAATGCTAGTAACGCAATAGTCATCAATTTGACATCCAACTGAAGCTCAATTCTCTCATTTCGAACTTGGATGACTCTTTGCTTGAAATAATCGATTCGTTGTCGTAATCGCTTCAAAACAAAATCCCGTTCAAATGATCTTCGAGCTAAAACTCGATCACGACGCCGTTGAGCCGCTTCAGTTTTTGGGTTAAAGAAGGCCTTACGGTACCGAAATACGGCAATTGATAACCCTTCTAAATCCTTTCTTTTCACAAATGTTTTCATCATTGGTCCACTACTAATTTGCATCGAAAAAGCTTGTTCCAATTTCTTGAGTACAACTTTTGGGGCTCTTGGGTCATTCCGATTGCGAACGAAGTCCCCAGGCTTGCGAACTTTTTGTCGTTTTGGCTTCACTTTTTCTTCGACTGGCGTTATGGGCATGCTCAGTTCTTCAGTCTCCTCGCCATAAGCCTAAGGAACAAAATTTTAGGTAGCAGAGCCGGTAAAACTAACTTGTAATGTGTATTGTTTTACGATCTTTTTTCGTTTTAAAAGTCCAGCAGCTTCGAGTTTCTGATTCTGGAGTTGACTAACATCCTTCTGGGATATCGTGAAAACCGCTTCTGGATTCTCAGCCGGTATAATATCATAGACAAGCGGTATTGGCACGCGTTGTTCCATAGGCAAATTTTTGTGACTTTCACGAATTTCGTACTCTAGTTTTCGACAGTATTCGATTACAGATACTTTTTCGTCCTCAAGAATTTTAAGGTGCTCATTATATTCTTGGACGGTTTCGTAAATCTGCAATACAATTCGGGAATAGTTCAAAAATTTCAAGGTCAAAGCTGGATTAGCACAAGAATTGATGCCGCTACCATAATTTTTAGATCCAGGATTTTCTTGCGCCGCTCAGCGGCTGTGGTTTTATCGCCAACTAAAAATTCTTCACCAGATTTCAATTTGTAGTCACCAGTGTGCTCCATAGCGTACTTAATTGCTTCCACATCTTCGTCAGCTTCATAATTATCTGGTACTTTCAGCGCGTTGAGTTCGGCCCACTACAAATAACAATACAAACAAAATACTTAAGAATTTCGGCTTAATTAAATTACAGTTCGGACCTCGCATTCTCGGATATATCGTCGGAGTAAACGTTCCTCCAATTGCCGGATCGCATGCTTCGTTTTCACATCGTACTTTTTCCCAGCATATTCCCCAATCATGTCCTTGGCGTAGAAGCGTCGCACAGGCTCAATAACTTGAACTACTTCCACTTTCTTATTTTCAGAACTAATAACTTCATCCTCAATTGATTTTTCATTGGCTAATGTGTCTTGATTATTTTGAAAAACTTCCCAAAATTCGGGTGTCAAAAATCGGTGCCTAAAAGTGTGTGCTTCAACGGTGTGTTCCAAGTCTTTGACATTCTTGTGATGGGTCTCAATGGTATCGAGGAAGTGTTTCTGAATTTTGTCACAGGCAATTACGGAACGGCTCCCATCCCATTCATATCGACGAAATACTTGCTCAATTTCTTTTTGGAATCGGGTCTGCCTTGGTTCCTTAATTCTCGGATCCAGCTCAAATTTGGATCTTGGGACTCGGAATAGAAAAGGCACTTCGTCATTCCTAAAATTACGTAAAATGTACACAGTTTCCTATTTTTATAATCTGTATTTTGTGTGATTCTTACTGTAAATTAATTTTAAAAAATAATTAATTAAAATACATAAGTCAATTATTTACTTCTGTACAATAGCCCGGTAATCCACTTTTAGTTTACGAAGCTGCCTTCGAATAATCTCTTTGGTTCCTTCGGTTAGTTCAAAAATACGGTCAGTTTCAGCTTTAGCTTTCAGTTCTTCCAAGGTCAGCGCATTGACATTTTCTGTATCGTCTAGGGCTGGTCCTTCCTATTAAAAAATTTCGAGGCTGGGCTTTGACAATGCACAAGTAAGGTCAAGCGATTCCCAATTTAATTTACGTATCGAGTCTCAGGAACAAGCGGAGTCGGCAGATGTTCCTCAGCAGAATGAAGCTTCCCAGCCGGATCCCAGCGATAAACAAAGATGGCTCCGTCTTCACCAATCGATACAAGGAATTCATTATCAAAACTCCATGCCAATTCTACCACTGGTCCTCGATCCGGGTCATGCATGGGCAAAGTCCAAAATTTTTGAAGGTCATACGGGTAATGTGAAACTGGAAAGGCAGGAGCGATAGCGATAGTTTTACGAGATTTTTTTCGATCAGCTACTATCGGATTGAACACATCGTCATCGGAGGAACTTCCACTTCCGGTCCCAGTAGACTGAAGTATGCTCTCTTGACCATGAAACGGACGTATGGGCTCATGGGCTCTTGGCATAACACGAATGCTTCCATCAATCATTCCAAATAAAAGATACATATCGTCGTTACTAACCAGAAAACAGTTAATACCAATATCCAGGCCAAAAGGTGGGGTGGGAGGAACTTTGTGAAATCCACCCGCTTCTGGCCGATTATACTTGCATTCGTAGATATATCCTGCATCAAAACCATCCACATGGAGAAAAAATGTTTGACCTGCGCTGGAACCACCAATTCTGGGGTTAACATGATAGTAAACACTTAATAAAGGGCAAGGGCTCTCGGGCATTGGGAATTCTTTCTCGTCTTCCTTTTCTTGTTGACGACGATAACGCTCCACTACTCGGCTTATTTCTAATTCTTCAGCGACAATGGCTCCAGCTTCCTTTCGCTCATTAATATTTTGACGTAGAGCTTCCAACTCTTGTTGTTTATTACGCCTGCGCTGCTGATGATCTTCTTCATGAAGCCGAGCAGATTTGACGCTTTTGTAAAACCATCGCTTGCCATGCAACTTTCCTTTGTTGTAACTAATAATGGAGTCAATCTCTTCCCAAATTGGCCGCCTGCATTCGGCTACACGTCCACCCCTTCCAGCAATTATGAAGCGATAATTCTGTAAAATTTTTGAAATAAAAATGTTTTTTTTAATACGTTGAAGTATCAGGTATGTTAGCTGCATCCTTACCTTAGAAGGATGAAGGTCAAGTGATGTAACCGGAAATGGTGACGTTACAAACGACAATGGAGTAATCACTGGTTTATTCAAATTCTCATCCCACAAAATCCTCGAACCAAAAATCACGCGATCAGCGCCAGTGGCGTACAAAATATTGGCGTCCTCATCGATTTTAAGAAATAAAACTTGACCCTTGTGAAACTTTAGGGTTTGGAGCAGAAACATTTCATGGGAGAGTCCGGTCTCCACTTCGCTGATGACACGCGATGTGTCAATTGTAGTAAGCATCATGAGTCGCACCGTGCCATCATCAAAACCAACCAGAAAAGTTTGTCCACTGGAATCATATTTGGTTGGAATCCACAGGATTTTGCTTACTGGTGTGATATAAACCTTTCTGGCAATGACAAGTTTTGAAATGTAGTCAAACGCCCACAGGTGACCTGCAGCAGTCCCCGCCACCATAACGCTGAATCGTGTGGACATGCCAATGCCCTTGATTGCCCCGCCAGGGGCAAAGAATAAAGTAGAAGGAGAATACTCAGATGAAGCCATGGCAGCACTTATATCAATATTCCAAACTTTACCCCAAGTGTCCTGCGAAAGCAGAATAGACAATTACAATTCTCTTGTGGAAAAGGAACCATCAATTTGGGCATTCTGGACATTTTGGGCAATTTGGTAAGTTACCTGAATCAACCAGGTTTTCCTGTCAGCAGGTTCTAGCGGAACTCTGGTAGCGCTCACGGGCTGAAAAATACTGCCTAGGTTAAGTTCAAGAAGGGGCTCAACTTGAACTTTTCCGATTTCAGGATCCACACTTAGGGCAGCCAGCTCCAGGAGTTCAGTTTCCCAAGTTCTGACGAAGCCATCTCGTCCAATAGTAAGCATTTCAGAATCTTGGTGCTTGATGTCCATAATCTGAGCCCCATGACACTTTTTACCTTCCTTTTGCGTAATTTCAACTACAATGGATCCGTTGTCCCAAATATCGAGATTTCCATTAGGGGATCCTGACACAACTTTTCCGTCACCAATTCCGGTAAACCCAAAGATGTCATAAGGATGCTCTCCAAAATTCCCCAATTGCTCTACGAGTTTGGGGGTGGTGCCAGTAGCTGTTGTCACCTCCGTCATTTTCCAAAACTGAATGAATTCAAGCCCACTGGTAGTAATGTCGCCTGGAGTTGATGGAGAGAAGTTGGCTCGGTAGACTTCTTGCGACCCTTTCTGACGCATAAGAATTTCCCACTGGTAGTAATGTCGCCTGGAGTTGATGGAGAGAAGTTGGCTCGGTAGACTTCTTGCGTCCCTTTCTGACGCATAAGAATTTTTTCATGGAACCAGTCCCAAATTGTCAACATGTAATCTGGCCCCATCCCTTGACTGCACAGGAGCTCTCCAGTTGAGCTACACAACAATATAAAGTTTCATAGTTTTCTGAATTTCTGTTCTAAATGAGCTGAATTTATGTTCTGAATGACCCGAATTTTTGTTCTAAATGAGCTAAATTTTTGTTCTAAATAAGCTGAATTTACTTGAAATCCAAGTAAGCGAATCCCTTCAAGGTTCCTTTTCGTAAAACTCGAAAGACCTTAAGGTCAGGCCAAGTGTAAATCATAATGAAGGGCTTGTCTCCCTTTTCGCCAATTGCAAAATACTTCCTTGAGGGATGGACTGCCACGTGCCCAAGTCCCAAGCCACTGGCTGACCGGTGAAGAAAGATGACCTTTTGAAGTGGAATATTGTAAAAATGCAAGTAGTTCCCGCAAATGTAGATGACATGTTCAGCATCCAGGCATTGTATATTGAAAGGTCGCTGAGTATCAAAGCCGTAGGAGTGGCTGAAAACAGTATTTTGTAAAAGTTGGTGGCAATATTGCCTGACCTATTAGGGTCAAGGTTCAATTACTCTTGTTCGTGCTTACTAAAGTCTCAGAATTGCTTCGTTGAAGCCAGCATCAGGGCTCGAGGTCAAAGGCATCGAAATGAAGTCCTCCCGATAGTATTCCGGATCCACCCATTCATCTGACTCTTCCCCAATTTCTTCATCTGCATCTTTTGCACCAGCTTTCCCATCTATACGCGTTGTTCTCCTACGACGCCGCTTTAGATCATCTTCATGAATTTCTAGTTCGTCTTCCGGAAATTCTCCACCCTCTTCCTCGCCCATGTATTCCTCACTTACGTACTCTCCTAAAATTTTAATTTAAATTTTAAAAGACTCAAGTTTCGAATCCGAAATCCATTTATCTTTGGGGGTTGTGTTATTACCAGTTTCACTGGACACTGTGGACAACATGTCTTCTTCTTCGCCAAGCCGTTCCAAATCTGCAAATGCTTGAATAAACTTGTACTCTTCTTCCGAACTGGCAGGGATTTCCTCGTCCTCCTCCATGAGTTGACGCATCTCTGGGTCGTCGTCATCGTTGTCTTCTTCTTCTGGATTAGGTTTGGTACTCATGGCACTGTGGTCTTTTCCATCAAACTGCCTCTTCCTTCCCGGTTTTGAAGGAAGGTTTCCGTGAAGTGACTTCTTTCGACCCACGGCAGGTGATTTCCTATGTCCTGCGATTTCCTTCCGGGATTTACTGTGCTCACGATCAGACGAATGTTTTGAACCCGTGCTTTTGGCATCATCAGGAACTGCAGGTGGGACGGGTGATGTCGCTTCCTGCTCAAATCCCACCGCATCCGGTTGGGTGGCTTTCGATTCTGAAATTTTTGTAGGTTTCTGCTTGTCCATTTTCTAAAATTTTATGAAAAGAAATAATTTAGGACCCTTATTTTTAGGTAATCAATGAATTCATTTGAACTTACCCTTATTTTATCGACCACACACTACTGAAATACCATTACGCTGTCAATTATTTTTCTTTCGATGAATTGATTCAAGTTGATTATTTTTCACTAATGAGCGTACGATACGGCATTACAGTCTTACGAATTAAAATCGTGTGACTAGAAAATACTGCAAGCCAATCATACCTTTTAGCCAGTTGTTTAATCCATAAAAATGCAACTGTCTTCAAGGTCTTACATTGTCCCAGCAACGTAATGTTAGAATTACTAATTGCTGGGTGCACGATTATTGGATCCAATATGATTGTCATTTGGAATAGGCTGCAATTAAAATATTTTAATTTCTTAGAAATCAAAGTTAATTAACTTTTTAATCAGTTGATTAATTATAATTATAATATTATTATAATTTATAATAATAATTAGCTCATTTGCTGCCCATGATCAATACGTGGTCGCTTAAGAAGCGATCGCCGAGTGAAAGTGTGAGAACAAGAACATCTTTTTTCAAATTCCAATCATTTTCCTTTGAGTTTTTGACAATTCATTCTCAGTTTATCAAAATTTGACCTGATCTCAGGTCAGCTGTTATTTCTATTTCAGTGTTGACCTACAACAAGATTTTCACTATCTTCTGACCCAATATCAATGAAGCAAAGGAACCCATCTTCCAGGATTTATATACCTTCCTCGTCGGCCTCTGACTGATTTTCAAAGGGTCTCATGGAAGACAGCCACGCCTAAAAAAGTCTGATTTAACGCTTAGTGGAGTAATTATTGAATTAAAAATGGTTCTCTTCCGAAAGGATCCATGCGGAATTATATGCATTTTTATTACTTATGGTGCAGGTACGTTTAATTTATGTCTAATTTAATAAGGTGTCAAAATCCGTGGTGGATCAACTGTTGACTGTGTAAGTATGTTTTGTTAATCTTTCCAGTATTCTATGCGGACTTTGTGATTGTTCGCTGGATTTGCCTCACAACGTTTTTCGACAGGTAGTAAGTTATGTTCCGATCTACTGGTTGATCATTTGTTAATTTGGCGTTAATTTGGTTAGTTGAAATTTGTTTGAATTTGGCCTTTCATCAATCGTATTTTGTGTCTTAGTTTGTGGGGAAGTCTACATATTGTCTTGTTTAACATTGTCGTGGGCTTATTAACGTGGGCACATCTACGTGCTGTATTCTCTGATCCTGGAGTGATCCCAATTCCATTAATACGTCATGACTTTTCGGATTATCACGACGGTAAGATATAACTTATATGGAGGACTGGAGGCCTGATTTAAAAGGAAATACCGGGTTAATTATACTTTAATTATACTTGAAGCTGCAAAAGAGCGGAACGAAGACGATGAGAGTGATTACACGTTGTGTGGTAGATGTGAGGTATTCCGCCCTCCGCGAGCACATCATTGCAGAATCTGTAAACGGTGCATAAGGCGGATGGATCATCATTGGTAAGTCTAGCTTTCGATTTTTAGAATGGCTGAACAGTTGGAAATGGAAATATGTTTTCTTCATGTTTTGCAACAGTCCATGGATAAACAACTGTGTTGGTGAATGGAACCAAAAATACTTTATGCAATTTCTCATTTATGTCGGGGTGCTATGCATGTACGCAGCCGCGCTTGTAGTATATTCATGGACAACTGATTGCCATTTCTGTCCCAGTGATTTATTGACCAAGCAATCCAGAGTGTAAGTCTCATTACTGATTATTTAGCAAGTAACCAATTTTAGCTAAGGTTTATTTCCTTTTTTAGGCTTCAGTCTGTGATTCTCATGCTAGAATGCTTAATATTTGGTATGTTCGTACTCGCAATTATGATTGACCAATTGTCAGCTATTTTTGCGGATGAGACAGCAGTGGAACACGTAAGGTTTACGTTATTACGTCATCCGCGAATTCCATTTATTCACTGAAATGATTGTAACGTATTTTCGATTTTGTAGGTGAAGAAGCTTGGTCGGCATCGTCCAAAGAAGCCGAAACTGAAACTTTTAGGTGAAGTTTGTGGTCGAGGTCCAATTTTCCTTTGGTTTCTTCCTTGTCATAATGGTCCACAGTCGACAGAATGTGTACCTAACTATCACGTCTAAGGCAAGCAAACTTATCGCTTTAAGGTGCAAAGTACTCTTGAACTTAATTCATAACTAGCGGATTAGTCATTTTCTAATACGAGAAATCATGCCAAGCGCATTGCTCTACTTTAACTCGCAATGTTGTTAATGTATAAGTAATTGTCGGATTTTGCTGGAATGAATGAGTTAACTTTTCTTTGTTGAATGAATCAAGGTTAATACTCAGGGATATTAGGCAAAATGTGGAATTATGTGATGATTCAATGCAACCGCGAGTGAGTAGCAGTAACTGGCTGGCCGTGATTAATCGCTAGACGTCAGTCAGGGAAATCTGTTTTTATAATTTTTTTTTTTAGATTAGTGCAATGGCGCAGACAAATGTCAACTAAAAGTACTTTGAAAGATAGGACAATCGCTATTTATGTGTATCAAACGTAATCGCTTCCAATTGTAGTTTAATTTATAAAATTTTGTTTAGAAAAATCCGTCTGTCCATTTTAAAGCAGAAAAATCGACGATGATTAATGAGGAGGATTAATAAAACGCATGAGGCGATGATAATCGCATCGATTGATATGGTTGTGATTACGTAAGAATTCTGGAAATCCAGAGATGAGTAAACTATTGTTTGAAATAATTACTACTATCCAAACATGTCAGGCTTTTGTTTTTTGTGGATTTTCTCATGTTTGACCTTGCCACTTTTTTTTTTAATATATAAACATTTTATTAACTGCCCTACTTCCCTGGCATATGCAAAGGGTTTAAATTACAAAATGTCGCGTTTTCGCAATGGTGGAAATAGAATAATACTAAAGTTCGGTTTAGTATTATTTTAATTTGTTTAAACTTGGAATAATTCCACGTCGGGATTTAGAAGTAAATAGGGTGAAAGAATTCTTTGATCTTCGATTACCCTGTTCACTCTGAGGTCATCATCAAGTGACCTTGCTCGTGCCCTTATTTCTGTTCCGATCGGAATTCGCCGGTATTCTGCTCGAGGAATCCATTCTGCATCTTTAGAACCTCCATCTTCGTTTGAGTCCCAGTAAGATCTCCTCTGCGGATTCACAGAATATGGGAAGGTCTACAATTCCCATCATGGATAAATTAGTATTCTTGTCTTTTGAAAGTTGTATCAAACAGCTAGTAAATGGCAATTTTAGTATTTTAGCCAAGATGCAGGAGCTGGAGCAAGAGCAAAGAGTATAGCTGTATCGCTTTTCATGCAATCCAGTACTGTAGAGTACGATTGTCATAAGATGCGTCACCTTACTGACCGGAAAGGATAAATCAAAAGCTAAACGGTTTTTGTTTTATTAAGCCAATCAACCAGACAATTTTAATCAAAATTATGGCTGATTACTAACAGGTCTACGCCTTTTAAATTCTACAGTTCTTAAAACTACAAAGGCAGATAATGAAAAATGAAATCCGAAACGCTAGCTTTGTGAAAATGTTTTGACGCTCGAACGTTAACTTTCATTTGAGCCCTAATTGAAATTGGAAGTTTAGCGAATGGTAGCTTAATGACGTGGGATTAAATGATTTTTTCGTGTCTTTGTACACGTGAATTAGTCTAGATGTTATTAAATTGAGATTATTTGCTTCATTGACAGTAAATAGCTCATGCGCAATTCAAGAAAGTTAGGCATTAACTTTGGGATCATCGTTGAGAAGTCCAGAGTCGACCCCACTTACGCTTTCTGGTTCATTTCTATTGGGCTTCACTTCTCCAACTTCGTTGAGACTCGGATCTTCAACTTTTGGTAGTTCTGGGTGTGGCTGAGCAATAAGTTCTGGAATTTCAGCCACAGGCTTCCCAGCGGTGGTATCAACGGGAGCTTCTGTTTTTACACCCTCCGTTGGCCGAACATTGATTACCTGAGGTACACAAGTGGTGAATGAGTTAAACCCAACCCCTGCATTAAAATTATCCTTCTCTGTCGTTGAGTACAAGAATCGTGAACGCTTACTTCAAAATGGAAGAATCCGGAGGTGTTATTACCAGATGAAATTTTATGAATGGTCTTATTTACTTGCACGACATGTCCATCTATAAAAAGAAAAATGAAGATTCATTTTAGGTTGTGAGCTTTTAGCCGAATTGTTTTGAAAAGTTCGTGAATTTCAACTTACCAACAACCTTGGTTTCTGAAGTAGAGTTAGAATAATTAGGCGGAAGGTTGTCGATATTAACAATAGTTTCATTCTCATTGCTCCCAATGTCTTCAACACTTTCAAATGATAATGATGGAAAGATGGGTCGAAGTGGTCGTCTATGGAAAGATGGATTAGCAAACGATCCCCACAATGACGACATTTGTTGCTGCATGCGCTTCAGCATTTCTACAAGAAGGAAAAACAGGAAGAATCAATTAGGAACAATGAGGGTGATGTTAGAGGAGTGAATAAGTTTGTTAATCTAGTGCTTTCCATACGTTCCATGTGGCTAATCATAACGTGGTCTGTATCATCTGCAACTGGAGTTCGTTCTTGAAGGAAGCTTGGTCTTTCGAAGAATGGTCGTCGATTCTCAAAGAGTGAGGACGAAGAGCCGAAGAGTGGGGATTGTTGAAACAACGGGGATTGTTGGAAGAATGGAAATCTCTCAGAAATCACAGGACGACGAATTACAAAAATTGTTGGGACACGGAATCCTAGGTCATCTGTGTCAGTCTTCTTGTCATCCTCCATGCTATCTACTACGGTCGGTGTTCCTACAGGCTGAAGTATCTCGGTATCCTTCTCGTTCGATGTTGGCAGTGGGATGGCATCGTCAATTTCCGTATCCGCAAACATTCCAGCCGGCACATCCACAACCATTGGGCCATCTTTTCGCTCTATAAAGAATACATAATACGGTTTAAGGACATTTTTCGAAGCGTGATGGAATTCTACTAAAGGTCCACTTCCGAAGACGCTTAACCACCCCTGGGAATAGAGTTGTCAAACTGTCAGGAATTCTGACAGTTTGATTTCTGTTTCAGAACGCAAAGATAGGCGCAAGTATTATGAAAGAAAGGAATATGAACTCGTAATTTTAGATGAACGAGTTGGAAATAACTGCATTATGCGAGACGCGACGAAGCGTAACTAATTCAGAATGGCATCGTGAGTGACAATTAAATTGGTGATAAAATGACATTTTACTTCCTAAGCAATTAATTACTAAAAAGTTAAGAATAAGTACAGCTTTGCTGAACGTATCACCTAATCTGGTCTTTCCTGAAACTGAAAGAAGGTCAACTTCTACTTTACAGTTGTCAGTACAGTATTATTTTTACATAACGATATTTGAATGATACGGATCCTTTCCTTTACAGATCAGTACCTTTACGGATGGGGAACACACCTAACCTTAGATCAGGTATTGAAGGGTCAATGACATTTTCATAAAGATCTGTTGGATTGCAGGTCGCATAGGGTTGAAGACAAAGTCTCGGAAATGAGAGGGTGGGGTGAAGGAAAAGGGTTGTTATTCTGACGGTTAATTACGGTTTCTTGGTAAATGCCTATTATTTACCAGTTATGTTTATTTCTGTCTGCGATTTCAACAATTTTATTTCCCATTCTTCAGAAGTTGTCGCTCTCACTTCGAGAACAATGGACTTTCCCAGTGAGAAACTGAAACAGTGATTTCGATAACTATTAAACGATTGGAAACTGACAAAACTAACTTTCTCCCCCGCCTTGTCGACCTTGCCTTGTCCATAAATAAATCAGAAAGTCTACCAACCACGGCCCCTAACAGTCGTTAGGTTAAGTTAAATTACTTAAGTATTGTTCATAATTTAGCTGCGATGATGCAAGGGATGAATCCCAAGTCGATTAGTGACCGAACCTGGATAATGGATAGGTCACAATTCCGTTAAAGACATGATTTGAACTATGTACTGGTGCGGTGTTATATTCCGATTTCCAATGGATGTTAACTTGTAACTACTCTTCGACCACTTGCAAATATTATGATAAGCGAATCTCACTGAATTGACAACCTTCCTAGGCTTGACCTGACATTGACCCCGACCCCGAGCGGCAGCGGCCCCACCCGATAAGAAATTATACGGCGTGATGAGTGATTCCTAGCTGCCCTTAGACAAAATCTCGATTCGAATATTATAACTCTAAATAATGATTCTGCAATTTTGATTACCTATTATGGACCCAAGTTTACCGACTCCGTTTATCACCTTTGACCTCTCCAAGCTCCAANCTCCGTTTATCACCTTTGACCTCTCCAAGCTCCAAGTACTAAGAGTTGTGTTCCACAACTTGGAGATATTCTAAACATTTGCAGAAGCACCAGCGATCGCTGCCAGTGCCATTCTTTTTGTTAAATATTATTCTAAAACGGGTAAAAACCGGAACCGGGGGTGAAAACAATGTCGAGCCAGAGCCAAGAACAAAAAGGTGAAAGGTCACTTACCTACGGGGGTTCCCAGAGCCAGAGTAACAGTGAATAAAATGGCAATGAATACAGGAAGACGCATTTTGAATATTATCACCTTGAAGTGTGACACTTTGTAATTAAATTGTTTTGAAAATTACTGTAAAATGGCTTTGAGTTTCTTTCCTTGTTGACCTCTTTCTTGGAGAGTGGATAAATGTAAACTGAGAGAAGTTCTAGAAGGAAAGGATCAATAAAAGAAAAAGGAACAATACCCACTTCCATTCCACTTTACTTTGCCCCGCCCCTGGACCACCTAAACGCCCCACCCAACTCCCCACATCTGCAAAAGACAATTTTTCAAACTGCAAAAGCAAAGGAAAACAAAGCCAAAGTAAATTAAATTATTTGCATAAATACTTAATACCCTTTCCACTGCAGTCATTTCCATTAAACCCTTTACCGACAATTCGTGAGTTTGCTCAACCATCCCCTCAGCGTCATCAATTCGCAAAAACGATAATAATTTACACAAAAAATTATTCATTTTGCACTTGACAGTATCCAATGACTCACCCTAGCATCAATCATCAATTATTCATCCCTCTTCGCGGTCGCACTCGTACAATATAATGCTTTAGTTTCTTTCTTCTTCAGTGCATCGTCACCAAAAAATCATCAACTTGGTTTTCTGACGACGCCGACATTAATGCCTCTCATCCCAAAATAATAAAGTTAAACAATGGACTTACAAAAAAGAACAATAGAAAATGAACATAGGAGAGCACAGTTTGGGCAAGGATCCAATGACAACTAGAGGACGTGTATCATCATCCCTCATGCTAATGGCTTCCACCGTTCGTTTGTCTCCCATTGGTCATTTGGGTCCATTCCTCTATGCATCATCTGAAAATAAATAAAACAGAAAATCAGTTTTATTCTCTGGTTTTAAGAAATAATTTTTGCAGAACTTGACCTCAAAATCCCATTCTCCATTAGAATTAAACAATGATCTTGTGGTTGTTTACCTGAAGTTGTAAAACCTTGACGGTAGTCTCGTAAGCTTTTTCTTGGGATTGAAATTTGGGGTGAAATTAACTGAAAACGAGTTTCTTTAAAATTAATTATGATTAAGAATGAATCATAAGTCTAAGTCAGCATGAGCTGATTAAATGGGCATGAGTAACCAGTTGAAATTGTCTTTCATCCAGAACGTTTCGCGTAGGTTTAAGCATTCCAGATTATTGGTTAAAGGTACTTGGTGGCAGAGATGATGTCGCTGGCATCCATGTAAGGTTGTACCCGGTGATGTCATGTCCATCCGGAATCAATTTTCTAGGCGAGGGCTCTCGCCTAAAAAATTGATTACCCTCGAGGGTAATTGAAACTGGTAACAAAGGAAGTAAAAACTGATTAAATTAAACCTGGAATTGAATTTTCAGTGGATCCGTTTGGAATTTCCATGATTAATGGAAATTCCATGTCCAAGTAGTAAATACCCAATGCCTGTGTGACTTGATAATTTAGTTGCATTACATTTAATATTCTGTATTTTTAACATTTCATATTAATTAGCTTAGTTACTCAAAGTTATGACTTGAAGTGATTATAGCCGGATTCATTCAAAACCAGAATAAAGGTAATTAGTTAGTTGTTAAATCGAATAAGTTAAGGCAGAAGTTATGTGAATATTTACACATCACTTCTGAAACAATGGAATAAATAGGTAATTACTGTAACTGCTCATCTGTCATTTTGGGGTCGATCTGTTTTTTCACCAAGCCTACAAATTCTTTTGAGTCTTTGGGAAGATAGAATCGATCGCAGTGCGTGATGAGAACCGATTCACCCTCAGAACAACCGTACTTGAATGTAATTAATTCTGGGTATTTCTTTTTTGACGTAATTTTGATCACTGAAGACAGAAGGCGACAGACTGAGACTTCACCCTGATCCTTCTGATCTGTCTCGCGTATCATGTAGATCTTTCCTGGAGTTACGGCAACATATCTAAAAAATATTCAATCAAAAGCGCTGTAAAACAGAAACTTTGGACGTTTGACATTGAAAATATTTTTTTGAATACAATGGACGTTGAAAATAACAAAATTACCCAACGTAATGGTCACCATTAGCCATGACTTCACTACACGAATATGATCCCAACACTTCAGTTTGTTTCAACCAACCCTTCAATGATACTTTCTCTCCAACACCGCCTTCACTACTTTCAGCATTTGGTTCTAGACATTATAAGAAATTATCGTTGATTTACAACGATTTTGAATACAATTTCCCAGAATGTGTTATTTTATTTCTTTACCATTGTCAGGATTGTCCCCTTCATTTTCCAAGCTGAAGACTGAGGCTAAGTTACGATAAGGCTGTAACAAATCGGAATATCAAATTATTAAGATGATTAATTACTTTATTAAAAATCCCCATTTTAATGTCAAAAGTAACATTTGAGGTCAGAAAGTTACAGGTAATCAGTGTTGTGTCAACAGGAGAAAATAGCAATGCATTCTACGAACACCAGCGTCTCGCGCTTAGCAATTCACTCTATCGTAACCAAACAGGCTAAGAATCCATACTTTTTCTTTCAAAAATCGTTGATCTTTCGAAGTGACTGCCCGCTTTCTGATGCCAAATGTTAAAATTTTCTGAATAATTCTGAATTAATATTATTAGATCAACTGACCTTTGATTTATCTTTGTCAGTGCTTTTTACATGGCGTTCATCACTTGCCGCTGCAGCGGGATTAACGATATAATCCAAAAGTTTCCCTTTCATCTCAGCAGTTTTGGCTTTAAAGGTATTCCCAAAAGAATTAAGGATGCCCTTGGATGCCAAGTTCAGGCGTCCGATTGTTCGATTTGTAGGCGGTGGCGGAGTAAGTGACTTGTCTTTTGTAGGTGATGGTTTATTGATTGTGCATTCAAGGCATATAGTAGGATCATGATCCGCCAAGCCTTCATCTGGATCTGGGGTTAACAGCTCATGCAAAGCTAGTAAAATACATAGACATCAGAGATTAGAAGATTTGTACGAAATAACGGACATATTTGCTCGTACCCTACCTTGATAGCCACCTGATAAAAGCCCGACTTTTTCAGTCGTCCGTTGAAGAAATGATGAAACAACCATGTGTACATATTGATCCTCCTACGAATATAAAACAAAGAGGTTTAAAAAATTGGTTTAGGGATTGAAAAGTATAAAATGAACACTAAGCTTCTATAGGAAACTTATTAATTGAGGTCTATACAACGATTACATTTTCCACACATGGTTCACTATAGTTTATAGTTCACTTAAAATACTGGTACAGTACCTCTTCCCGACCGGAACCAACGAAACAGAGGTGCTCTCCACCAGCTACCGACCCAACTGACAACGCTTCCTTCTGCGCTAACAGCAAACCTTGGACGGCAGTTGAAAATGATATGGGTGCCTGTAGCATCTGGAAAAGGGAGAATGAATACGTTTGCATTATATTAAAATGAATTTAATAAAAAAATAAACAGGTTTATCAAAAATGAACAAACTTGAACAGCGAAAGATTGGAGTTCTTTTTAAGCCAAAAGTTGATGAAATTATTCAACCTTTGGTAATGGCTGTAAAACAAAACTTACTAATCCACAATCTAAGTGAAATGCGGTGGGTAAATGGCCTGCGTTATACTGGCTTGAAGGCCGACAATCCACCACAAAGAACCTGACCCCGCCCAAATCGGTAGTGGCTTGCGAGAAGTAAAAAAATAGAAAAATACATTAGCACTGTGAAATTAAAACGAACTCACGCATTTAGTCTAAACAAGTATCTCGAGTAACACATACAGGTGTCCATTTGAGCGGAAACGCTACGGGCTAATCGTATGGAATGCAATAATTCATCGGCGGAAATTGGCATGCATAGTGAATGCATTGCAACTCGCCGGGATGGAGACGTCGAGCCCGTTGCACCAAAGGCCAAAAACGATTCCGATCCAAATAATGCCGTTTCAAACATCTAAAAAAATGTAAGTATTGTAAGTGGACCAATCACTGCTGGATAAATTCAATACATTCGTATAGGTATCGTTTTACCCGTCTGTAGGAATAAGGAGTCCCAGTTTCATAATGCTGGGAAATTGCAATAAAATCAGTCACATCCTCCGGTTGAAGTGAACTGGGAAGGGAGTGTAGAAGTTCAATAATTTTTGACTTGTCTTCTCGAATTTCCAGTACTTGATCTCTGCATCCAAAATTATTTAATAAAGTAAAAAATCAAATACAAATAATAATTCATATTATTGAAATCCTCACTTAGCGTTTAGTACTAAACTCAAAGCCATATAAAAGAGGAGAAATGGATCACGAAATTGAAAGTAAACGTCCCATAGAGCTAGTGTTGATTCTGGACCACAAGAACTTGCAAACAGTGTGCAAAACTAAGTAAAAAAAAATCAGAAATGAGATAGCTGGAAAATTCTCAGATATCTTACACGTTCTAAAATGGCTTACCCATGACGAGCAGTACAAATATGGTGTAATTCTCTTGGAATCTAGGAGTGAACACAACTGCGGATCATGGTACAAGAGGAGGAGTCGGAAAATATGGAAGGGCAATCCTTCTGGATTCGTAACGTCCCTTGGAACATAGTCCTTTAGCACCGAACGAAAACACTGATAGAGCTGGCCAGCTGAAACTTTCAGTGTAACTAGGGGTTTCAAAATATCAATCCATCCGCAATTTGCTTCGTAATGTATTCCTGAGGATTTGCAGTAACCCGTTAGCACGGACTCCAAATCGGAAACTATTGACACGCGATCTTCTTCCTCATTTCCCAAGTTATCTGTGATAGATTGACAGAAGTCTTTAATATGATGTAAATTGAATTTTAAATTTAAATGTCCCTTAATAGCACTTACCTACGAATTTATGGCAATCCGACCTCAACTCCTGCTGTCCATTTAAATCGAATATATCTGAACCAACTGGAAGCTTTGCTGTGTATTCGTCCACTCCAAGACACAACTGCCAAACCTAAAATAAACAGGGAAATCATATGACCGCTTACGACAGGTACCGGAGCCCCGGATGTAAAATTGCAGCTGCAGCAAGGAACAACCATATCTTAATGTTTGTCTGATGACCTTTGCAATCGATAACCAAACCATATGACACTCATAATGCAATTCATAAACAACTACAAGTACTTTAGCTTTACAATTTCATTGATTGATATCTCATCAGACGATGGTAATTTCAATGAAAAATCACTAAAAAGCTATCTTAGGCTATACAATTAACTCGGCTCGGCTTACTTGAGCTCGTAAATGCATAGGAATACGGCGACCTTTACATATTTCCAGAACACGTTCCAAATTTACTCCATGATCGTCTTGAAGTGAGGTTTCCAAAGCCAAGCTCAATTCCCTAGTAGTTCAAAAACACACACAAACTTAAACCAGGGAGTTCGTAGGGAAATGACGTTCATACAGTACCAGCCCGCATAGGGCTAGGGCTAGGGCAGAAAGTTTTCTAAGTAATGTTTAACATTGATTACCAATTGACATCTTCTTCCTCGTCCATTTCGATCATCGATGAACTGTACTGTTTGTTGCAGAATCGGACCTATACACGTGTAATTAACGGATATCACAAAATGTTAACGTCGAGGTCGGAATGTCGCGCAAAAGGAGACAGTTGTTATCGTCCCTCCCAGTCCCAGCTGACTGAAGTTTGACCTAAAAATTTTTTTGATTTAGCAAACTTCCCCAGCGGCGGCGGTTGCTGATTTACTCAGAGCTCAGCTGACTGCAATTTGTGTTGACGACGTTATCGTTGTCGTTTTTTCTTGCAATTACGATAAAATATTTGCGATGAATTTTATTAGACCGACAACACAAAAATCGACTCCAGCTGTTATGGTTGTGGCAAATCTCATCTTCTGGTGTTGTATGAAATAATTGGGCAGAAACTGAAATGCGAATGAGATTAAATGACGACAACACAAAAATCGACTCCAGCTGTTATGGTTGTGGCAAATCTCATCTTCTGGTGTTGTATGAAATAATTGGGCAGAAACTGAAATGCGAATGAGATTAAATTAATTTGTCGCCCCTTCTGTTCTTATTTCTCTTTTTCCCTTTCAAAATACAAAAGAAAAGTGTCCGGCACCGGAGCGAGCGGAGGAGCAGGAATGAAGATAAACCTCCGAATCTCGAATAATTGGTGAATTGTTTGTTTATTTTCCAAAAACTTGTTTTTGCACCTGCATAATCATCTTGCAAAAATTTCAACAGTATCCAATTAGCCTGTCACGCATGGAGCTGAAGTCCACGAAATAATCCCATTTAATCTTGTGAAATAGTCTCTTTACTGAGTATTTACTGAAATTCACTCAGTCCCGGAATCCCGGAATATCTGAATAAGGAACTGATACCCTGTACTGACTAGGGGTAACGATTTAACGATACTACTGGGTGGCGTGTGTGGAATAATTATTTCAGATGACAACGAACAAAATGGTAAGAATCGTACTACCTAACCTGGTTACAAATTGTAACTTACAATTTGTTCAATGCCTCTTTCGTACGGGGCTTTGATGAAGCGAAATGTTTAATCGTGACTAATTTGCAGAATGGACGAGTTCCCAATGCTGACGTTCCAGATATGAGCCTCGTATCTTCGCTGATTGAGCAAAATGAAATCCTTACATTGAAGTTATCTGAATGTAGCAAAGAGGAAGCGGAAAAGAAATCTAGATTAGATCACCTGAAAGTTCAAATGGAGAATTTGCAATTGAAATTAGATATTCTGGATCGGGAATCTCAGGAAATTGAACAGAGCACAGCATCCAAAGGGGATAAAACTTCTGATGAAATCCAAAGCCTATTGGTCACTTACGATCGTTTAAAAGCGGATGAGAAACAGTTTAAAGAAATGTGCAATGTGGAACTGGAACGTCTCCAGGCTTTGTCAGCCCAAGCGGGTTTGAAACGGCTTATGAAAAATCAAAAATTAAAATTAATTAAAATGTAGAATAGGGTACTAAAATGGCGATTTCGTTTTCATAAACAGATGATTCCGATACAACACCAAGCGAAATTGAAGCTCAACTCCAGCGTGCAAAGTCTAGATTGGAAGCCGGAAAGGGAGAATTGGGTGCTGTTAACCGAAAATTAGCTTTGTTGAAACGCCAAATTGATCAAGTACCAAATCGGATTGAATTACGGGAGTATAGGCTGCGATTCGCGGAATTATATAATCAAGGTAATTTAACTCCTTTAGCACATTATTTTGCATTAGGTAACTAAGAACCAACCTTATCAAGTTTTTACTTAACGTTAATTTCCCGTCCGTAGTATCTGCGACACATCGTCAAACGAAACAATTCTTCAGTCTTTACAATTCTCTGGAAGATACAAAAAGATATTTAGAAAAGGAGCTTTCACTGTTAAACTCAATCATCGATTCATACCACCAGTACGTCAAACAATAATAAAATGAAGTTGTACTACCGTGTGGTCAACTGCTAACTTTAATTTCTATATTTTCCCCCGTCTCCGTCCTATGGGAGGGGCGAAAATTTAAAAATTAAAGTTAGCAGTTGACCACACGATAATATTTTGGGAATTTTGTTAAATTAAATGTTACAGCGTTTGAGCTTTCAGGGTTTCTCAGTCAGGATCTGCACGAGCAGACTTTCTAAATCAGTTATCATCACTTCATGAGGGAATGAAAGACACTTGCAATAAAGTGGACAAACGCCATCAGAACGAACGGCTTTCGGGTAAGTTACAGAATTTCTGTTTTAAGAAAAATTGGAATTTCGAATTAGGATAATAGCTAAGGGTACTATTTGAATTTAGTCGATAAGCTCCAACATGAGCTCCAGAGGCTCCTCGACCAAAAAGTGGCCTATGAAAAATGTCTAAAGGAACTGGAAACAGAGTGCAAGAATAATGACAAGCTGCTAGCAACACTGAAGAAAAAGGAAGCATCTCAACAACAGTAGAACTTAGACCATTACTCAGATCACCTTAGTCGATAGATTCCCGTGTGATCGCTAATCCTGTAAAGAAAACCTAAGTAGCTTAAAATTAGCAATATTAATTCCATTTCGAACATTCCAAAAACAAATCCTGGATTTGTGTATACTTATTATTTTAATCGAAATAGTCCTCGAGATCGATATTTGGATCAAGTAAAGCTCCAGTTCCCAACTTGGAAATATCTAACTGGCACAGAATCATGTTTTCAAATGTTTCCTCTAACCCAGTGTCACCAATTAGTACGGCTCCTTGAATTCGGTCCCCGGCTACGATTACCTGAAGACAAACCCAGAATACATTTGCCAAGTACTAGAATTGGTTCAACGAGAACTATAAGCGCAATTGCGCAATCGAACGTTTCTAACCTTGATATATTCGTGATGTGGCGTATACCTCAGTTCAATTCTTTGCTCTTCTTTGATGGATCCCTTGACCGTTATACAAACCCAAAAGGACAACTTTGAAACCGAAGAATCTGGTAGCATGAGTAAAGATATCGTAACCTCCGAAATTTTCATTGCTTGTATCTTCTGCAGGCTTGACTTCTAGAAGTTCTGCTGCTGGGGGTGTTCGATTCGCCCTAGGCCAGAAATACAATTCAGTACTTTCCAGGACTTGTTTAATGTTTAACGCAACTGGAGTGTGCTTACTAATAAACCTACCGTAAATTATCACAATTGGAAGGATCTGAAGCCGAGAACATGGAGTTCCCAGCACAAATACCCATTGTCCTTCCTTGGCTCCAAAGTCGCATCTGAGAAAAGAGCCGAAATAGATACATGATAATGCAATTGCATTGTAATTAAAATTCTTGCGCGAAACAATATTTACTTGAAACCAATGCTGTTGCTTTGGCCAACATGGAAAGCAGACGTCACCCGCAGCATATACACAATCTAAAGAGGTATGCATCCAGTCGTTGACGCAGATTCCCAGTTCCTGGTCCTTTAATCCCGGAAACCATTCAGCGTTAGGTACAACTCCGGTTGCCGAAAGTATCCAATCAACACCAAATCTCTTTCCATTGGTTAGCTCCAGATAGGTTCGCCATTTTTTAGCCTCTATATGGAGGAAGTTGGTTAAAATCAAATTTGAGAACTTTAACAATAAACTATTGGAAGTAGTTTTTATTTTAAACAGTCACCGTCAGCTTCCTCTGTTCCAAACTCATCTGCAATAAGGTCGGAGTGGACTTCTGGGGCGAAAATACGGCGCACTTGGGTCTCATATTCTATGTTAACAGTTTTACCCTCCCCAAGGCCACGGAGAATGAAATCATTATGCCAGTCTGGACCAAGAGCACTCCCAGCAGCCTTATCATCGCCACCTTCGCTGGATAGTACTCCGTCTGCCGTATACTTTAGTCGTTTTGAAATAGTACTGCCCATACGCTCATAAGGAGCAGTAGTATGTTGACAGGATTCCAAATACTGCTTGGACGAAAGCAGGAAGCAAGCAGCACCGTTGTCGAAATAATGGGAAGAAATAGAAGAGTCTTTGATGGACCAAACGATCTCAACGTTTTTAGCTTCGTACCTATCTATCCAAGTAATCAAACATTTTTCAGTGTGAACTACTATATCGGTATACAAAGGGTATGAAAAAGTACTTTTAGACTTGCTACTTGCTAGTTAAGATTGATTCTCTTACACAAATTCCGTTGCAATTCCTCCGTTTCCAACCACCAGAACTCGTTTTGACTGTGACAGTATTTGAGTAATTTTAGCTACAGAGCTCGTGTCACGTATTCCCAAAATATGGTCACTGAAATCATATCCATCAGATTGTTTAAAGGAAAGTAGACTCGGGGAAGCTCCAGAACAGATACATAGGAATTCGTATTTGTAGCAGATCCCATTCTTTGTAATGACTAGCTGGAAAAGAAGAATAAGAACTAGTGTCACTTCAAATGTTTCTGAAATTCGATGCTTAGTTCCGGACATTTTTGATTTTTACAAACGATCCATTAGCCGATCTTCACAAAAACCAAACCGAGGCGTATGACAAGGCCCACAACGAGGATTATTACCTAAAACTATACTCACGTGTTTAGTGGAATCCATTGAAGCCACCCTGTCCTTTACCACCACCAGCTTTTGATCCACGTCTTTAAACGTTTCGAAACTCTTTTCGACAATAATGAAGTCCTCAAGATTCATCGTAATACGATTTACTTTAGATGCTGCTTGTACAACGTCTGATTCAGTTATCATAAGAATACTTCCCGTTTCATCCAGCGAACGCAACTATATAAATAAACTTATAATAAATATATATAAGTATATATATATAATAATAAATAAGTTAATTTTGATACGGCAACTTGTTTTGGAAAGCGTACAAAGCTGAATTACCGACCTTCTCCACCACAGAAACTCCGGTAATTCCACCCCCAATGATAATGTATTTAAATGACAAGTTGACATCATTGCCAGTGTCCATTTTATGAAAGACTGTTAAAG
>JABASL010000153.1:0-25270 GCA_019775825.1 Neanura muscorum | reverse complement strand
TTTTTTTAGCATTTTAATACTTCTAGCCACATTACTTAACCCATAACCGTAAACTTTTTAAGCGTTTTAGCCCCCTGAAATTTGACAACACTTAGCCCTAAAATTTGGTTTCAAATCCGACACCCATAATCTTTATTTACAAATTATGTTTAGGCAAGAGTATTGAGGATATTCGTAAACGACAAGGTGGTGATTATACCTATGTCAAAATTACATAAACACGTATTAGAAATTGTGGCAAGAAAACCGAAACTGTAGAGATTCTTTGGTAGCATGTTTCCGAAGGAATATCGGAGGTAAAAGGTTTTTGTTTCAACGGCGTGGAATGCTGGAATGTATTAGTGAAATTGACGAAATGTTTTAATTATTGGTGTCCGTAACTTCAATTTGTATTCCATGTTCGTTGAGATGTGGTTGAACGGATGCTGCGGCGTCTATTTCAAAATTGAAATAGTAATTAGAACTAATTGGAATTGGATAAGGACGATTTCTCGAAAAATAGACAAATTTCTTAAAATTGATACCAATTCGATCTTCCAATTCGGCCTCAGTTTCACAAATATAAGATTCAGTACCAACTTCTTGCAACACTCGTAGAACCGATTCCTTGACATTCCATAAAAGAATACATTGATTTCTTTTTCTAAATTGTTGAATTAGGTCGGTAAGTCCTAGAGCTGCAGTAAAGTCTACGAATTGAATGTGATGACAGTCAATGATTAATGCCAATTTATTTTTTCCACCAGCTCTTGAAGCCTTTACCAAAATGTATCGAATGTATTCGACACTTGGAAAGGTCAAACTTCGATCTAACATGATCAAAACAAATTCCGTCCCAGCCGTGGTCTAGATCAGAATCAAAATAAGGTTTTTAGATTTTACTAACTAAACACCGTTAACCTGTATTGTGAAAGGTTCTATCTTCTGTACATTGACGCCAAAACAGGCGCAAGCATCAAAACCAGAAATTTTTGAAAAATGGTTCATTAGCTTGTGATCATTCAACCTGAAATTACTTACGAAGCCACGCTTAACTTTAACGCCGGGTCTTGCTGCATAATAGAGAAGGTAAGTGACGCTAATGAGGAAACCAGCCATCATTCCTACGGAACACATTTAAAATTAAAAATTCGGCCTATTCTTGAACTATTCCCTTAGCCCCCAAAAAGTTTCAGCAACCAACATACCAAATTCCAAACCAACAACGAGGCTAATGCCCGTCGTTAAAACCCATGGAAGTACTTCCATTCCTAACATAAAAATTAAAAAAACAATGGATTAATTTTTAAACCTTTGTTAGAAGAAAAATCACCAGCCTTTGTTAGTTAACTTACTTTTCGCCATCCACATGGTGCGAATCACGCTGAGATCTATCATATAAATGACAGCACAAATAATAACAGCGGCAAGGCTTGATTTAGGAATGTATGAAAACCATGGTGCTAGAAATTCAATTGCCAGTAGAACGAGACCCCCAGCAATGAATCCGCTAGCTGGAGTTCTAGCTCCAGACGCTGCATTTACAGTTGTCAGAGAGAAGGATCCAGTAATTGGCATCGAGCTGTAGGTTGAAACATTATTGCTGATTTTAAAATTTCGTTGTAAGATGCCGTTTAATAAATTTAATCAAGTTTAATGTTTTAGTAAAGTTAATCTTGTAACCATTTTACCTGAAAAAGCTCCCAATAATGTTGCTAAGACCAGTACTAACCATTTCCTGATTTGCATCCAAGATTTGATCACCTGCTAAAGCCTTTGCAATAGAAATGTGTTCCATAAGTGCTAAAAGTGGAAGAAAAAGAATAGCCGAAGTTTGACGTTCCAAAATGTCCGCCACAAACTTATAGGTTTCATTTTTGGAAGGGATAAACATGCTAAATGGTGGAGGAGAAAATGGTGGAAGGCCAGCTTTAATTTCATCTACAACAGTGAAAGGTTGTTCGTCCATTGTCGACAAAGTATACACAACAGAGGCTGTGACAATGACCACCAAAGAATTACGTGCAATTGAGATGAATTTGATGATGGGATTGTCCTTGATCCCACACAAGCCAAAAAAATCGGGCAAGTGCTACAGAATTATTTAAACGATATTGAATTTGCCAATAATTTTTAAATAAATACAACTAGTTTCAATCGTACCCTTAAGAAGACTAGAACTCCAACACAGGCGAAACTAAGCAAGAAGTCAGGCATTTTAGTTTCCACGATATGGTCCACAGTTTCAATTATTATGTCAATAAATCCTTGAGCCCGGAATTTGAGTCCAAGGGCCTCCTTGACTTGTGTAGAACAAATAGTAAGGGCAGCTGCAGATGTAAAAGCTGAACTAACTGGTTTTGATATAAAATTAACTATGAAACCAAGCTTAAAAACTCCAAGTGAAAATGCAAGAATTCCAGTAAGAAAAGTAAGCATAATGTAGCATGATCTCTAAAAAATAGATTGAGATTAGATTTGAATTGAACTGTGTAATTAATTTTAATAGTTAGTTTTAATAAATATAAGGGAAATCCGATTTCTAAGTTACTTACGTCCAATTGTTCTGTATAGGTATTTGTCAAAATGGCTAAAATGGCTGTAGGTCCAACGATAACGTGTGGTGAGCCGCCAAAGAAAAAATGGACAAGGCATCCGACAAAGCATGACCACAATCCAACCTGGAAAGTTTTGTTTGCAGCGCATCGAATCTCACCATTTTTTTTTACTTTTAGAATAATTTGTATCAATATACCGAATTTTTGAATACTATACCTCGGGCCTTAAATCCGCAATTACAGCATACGCCAGTGCTTGTGGTAACATTGTAATTGTTACCGTGATAGCCGCTACGCAATCCGCCATAAGTTTTTCTAACGTATAAGCTCGAGTCCATCTTACAATTGGTAATGATTTTTCAACCTAAAATTGTAAAATTCAAACCAGCGATAAGATAGCGGTAAGCTGCAGCTTTAGGTCCATGCAGCAGTGCTAAGCAATTATTTGTTACTAATATTTAATTAATTATTTATTAACAAAAATTACAAAATTACAAATCACAAATCAATATTCCCAGCATGTCAATACGGCTCAACGAGAACTTATACCGTAAAGACACGTAGCAGACAACAACGCGCATGAGTGAAAATCGAAGCATTAGAAGAACTGAAAAACCACACGCCAAAATTTTTGAAATAATTGAGTAATTAATAATGAATTATACGTTTAAAATGCGCACATTTTCTCGTACACTTGTCGTACGTTCGATACATGAGCGAAACACCATTAAAATCCTGATTACGTGGAATCAATGATTAATTTTAATCTAATTTTAGTATATTTTAAAATAGAATTTGAGATTATTTTATTATTTTAATGCGCTTACCGTTTTCAAACTGCAACATTGTGCCATATTGTGTCGAACTCTAGCGACGAAACTTTTTTTTACGTCATCAGGTCCATCTTCGATTTGACATGACCGTCTTTTACCTTCTTGACTTTCACCAGAAATACTAAATGCGACACTTAAGGAACCAACACTTTGCTTGCGATTATGTCCACCACCAGCATTACTACTATTCATTCCTTCACCAAGTGACCCAACACTTTCTCTGCGATCTTGATTTTGGCTACCCAAGGCCATGGACGCCAAAGAAAATGTACTATAATTTTTAACTAATTCCAAACGCATTTTAATTTAATAAAAAATAAACAACTCAATTACAAAAACCAGCGGAACTGCGTTAATAATTTTGTTTTGAATAAATAGGGAAACTACTCTACAAGAACAAACGCGGAAAAGACAGGGACAGGTATGATGGCGTGCAGGATCAAATCTGCTACTGATAAAAAAAATTCCTGTTCAGTTTGAATTTAGAATTCCGAGTACTCGACCTAATGTCAGGAAAAACCATAATTTTCAATATGATTTTTAATTCCCACTTTAATTTATTCTTTTATTAACGAAAAAACCGTTCAAATTATATAAACATTTTAAGCAGTCTCACCAAAATACATCATCAGTTATTAAAGTACTTGAATTTAAAATGAGGAGCTGTTTGTGTGTTTAGCTTTCGACATTTTTAAATTTTGACATGTAAACATTTAGATTCTAAGGTTTTATTCTCGCAGATTCTTCATCCCCACGAGGAATATAAAATTCCCACAGATGCGTCACCAAATTAGGCAAAAATAAATCTAAATATCAAATGAGGTGTTTGGCTTTCACAAAAAAAATGAACAAACCAGATCAAAATTTTAAACTGTGAACCATGTGAATCATCGCTGCCTAAAAATAAAATAAGCGTACTACCCAATTCTGTAAACTTCCGCAAAGTGTCCAGAAACAAATTGAATTAATCTCGTTCAATGTCATCGGCTCTCAGCCTTGGAATCATTGCAGCAAATGGGCTCCACCATGGTTTAGATGACGACGCATGACTACTACCTTCATTTGGTTTTCCAGTGGGATATTTTATGGAATTCAAGTGTTGCTCATCACTAGAGTGAACATGATTTGATGGAACTGAATGATCCGGGTGCGGTCTTAAGGGTTGAGACTGATGATGATGATGGTGATGAGGTAGATGAAAATGTGGATGATTTGAATGGATATGCTGTTGGTGGGGCAATGGATTCGGAATATATGGTGGGGCTACTCCACCTGGTGGAATTGGATGATGATGGTGAAGATGATGAAGATTTGAAAATCCTTTTTTCTTGTCAACTAAACCTAATTCAAATAATACCGGTTTTGAAGTAAAAGCATGCGCAACTCCAAATGCAGCCAATCCAGCTATCGGTGCAGCGATAATTCCGGGATGAACTTCCAATCGATAACGTTTTCTTTTATAATCTAAAAATCAAACAAAATCTCAAGGTAATGCAGCCAATCCAGCTATCGGTGCAGCGATAATTCCGGGATGAACTTCCAATCGATAACGTTTTCTTTTATAATCTAAAAATCAAACAAAATCTCAAGAAAATTAAAATTCAAAAAAAAATTCAGCAGGATTTTCATCCAAAGCAAAGCGTTATTTGCACTAAATTTTTTAAACAAGGAATTATTTCGTTACGCTAACGTAAATCAGCTTGCAAATACCTGAAGGATGGTGGTGATGATAATGCGCGTACTGCCGTGGTGCGTCCCAGCCTTCGCCTGGTATTGGGAATCCTGATGAAGAGCTACTGGCATGCGCATGGCTGGTTGAGTGAACGACATTTTCAGATCCATGTGCCGTGGTTCCAAATCCCGTAGGACTACTGGCAGCTACTCCTGAACCGAATTCCCCGCTGCCATAAATCGTATTGTGGTGAGGGTTATATGCTTGCGCATTGTGCTTATGCTGATGGTGTGGAGCATATCGGAAGTATGGCCCGCGTGTTGTGGTTGGTCTTAAGTCCTGCCACTCGTGAGACTGATGATATGGAGAATGGGTGGGATACGAATCATCCAAGTAATTATGAACATGGAGTTGCGTATGCGCAGGTCTATATCGATGCTGGAACGTGTATGGGTCATAAATGTGTTGACCCGGATTTGAGTCGTCGCCATGATCCACGACTTTGAATTGTAGTGTTTTTGCCAGTACTTCTGAATTTTCAGCACCGTCTTCATTCCACGTCCAGTCTAAAAATAAAACATATTTTGATACAATTCAAAATTTAATTTATTAGTAACAAATGTAATTTTTTTTAAAATGATACGTAATAAATTAGTATTTAAACTATTTTGCTTTCAAAAATTTTATTTTACAATTTAAGAATTTTGAATTCTACAATTCAAGAAATCCTCCAAAAGTAACTGTTCAGTTCAGTGTTCTTACCACCGCTGCGTCCAGCGCTACTGGGCACTGGCGTGAATTTTGTATTTGGTAATGGCGTCGTTTTCCAATTCCATTGTGATGAAAGTGACCGACCGAGTGGCACGGTTTCATTTTTTGAAAAAGTGGGATGTTGCACTTGATTTTGAATAAACTCAGAGCGTACACGACGATTCCACAAATGATATCGATTTGGTTCAGATAAAGTTAAAATGTAAGATGAATACTGGAATACTTGGAGAAATAATAATATAAAAACGGTCACAGTTTTTCTATAGAACATTGTTAAACTGAAATGAAATAACTATTTAACTAAAATTGCCGTTAATTGCTGTCTCAATACATTTTTTTCCAAGCACAGTCTCTTAAGGAAGTTGAAAGTGACAGTACGTCGCCCAAACACTAAGAAGGATCATTTTCGTTTCAATTCGTGGGCGGTAGGTAGTGGTTCCGCTATAACAACTTACGGAAATTTCTTTTGTTTCCCTTTCTTGAGATTAGAAATAATTATAGTTTTTTACAAGATTGTAAGGTCATGCACTAATAATAAAATATGAGAAGATGGGAGATGACATTAAACATTTTCTCTGAAAGTCAATTAAACAGTTGACAAGTCGCCGCCGGTCGCCATTAAACTCTCCTGCTCCAATTCCTTTCAACAACTGGCGCTTTTCTCTAAATCCAATTTACTAACGTAGTACGTATTCCAATAATGTTTTCCCAAATTATGTTTTAAAAATTTTCAAGCAGGATGTTTAGTAAAAGGTGAAGAAAAGTTGGAAACTGTTGTTGTAAGATTCTATTACAATGAGTCTTGAATTAAATGAACCAGGTGTTGGAATACTGACGAAAATGCTTATAAAACTGCAATTTTAAGTCAACATTTAGGGTTATGTTTAGGGTTAGGTGAAGTTGGGTTTTTAGGGTTAGGTTAAGTTGGGTTTTTAGGGTTAGGCGAAGTTGGGTTTTTAGGGTTAGGTGAAGCTGGGTTTTTAGGGCTAGTTGAAGTTGGGTCTTTAGGGTTAGGTGAAGTTGGGTTTTTAGGGTTTTCATGTGCCAGCATAGTACGTAAACTCAGATGCCAAATTATGAATTATGTTTTAGAAGATTTACTTAAATCCTGGAAACGCTCTGACTCATTCTAACGTGCTTTTTCCTGGAATTGGACTTAACTTTAACCACTGGATTCTACTCTTCAAGGTTAAATTTCCAGATGCTGTAAGATATGAATAAATAATTCCTCTTCCAATTATAAGGTTAAAATTACATTGCAAAGTATTCGGTAAGCATAAAAATACTCGCTGCATACACGGATTCAGAAATTCAAAATTAAGTTTAATTCCACGTGTGATGAACAATGTGATATCTAAAGTTTAACGCCGTTTAACCTTCTGCTGCTTGCTAAATCGCCTTCTTAAATAGGAGTAAACAAATAAAATCGTACATTTTATAATTTTGAACACAATGTAAGTGGCAGTTATTAAAATTATGATGAGGAGAGAAATGACATCAATGGAATGGTACTCCATAGTCGTAAGATTTCTTCCAGCTGAATGTAAGTGTGAACTGTTCTTGGATTTTAGCAGGTATTCCGTCCAAAAAATTGCTGTATTTGGAAAACAAGTTTTACAGAAAGATAATTTATTTTTTGGTTTTCCTTATTTGAAAATCTTACCCGTATCCAATGGTGGCTGCGGACGGTCGCGATATATCGCTGACATTTCTTTAGCCTTTTGCTGAAACACCGGATTTCCCAAAACTTCCTCTAATTTTTGTGATACCAGGGGCTCGGTAATGGCCTCAAAGTCTAGTGTAAGCGAAAAACCTTTATGAAATGCTTGCTCTAAATTTCCATCTTGATCACCAAACAAAGGAATTCCAAGTAATGGAACGCCATGGAACACGGCTTCTTGAATACTCAATAAACCGCCGTGTGTGATGAATAACCTTAAAAAAGCAGTAATTATTTTTTCAATTGAGTTGGATCTTGGGTGCAGGGTACTTCTAACAATTCAATTCTAAATTCTAAATTAAATAATTTCAATAACCATGATTGGGTTCAAAGTCTTTACAAATTCATTACCTAATGGATGGATGGGCCAAAATATCCTGCTGTGGAAACCATTTTCCCAATTTGACATTAGGCGGTAAATCATCCATTCCCTCAGTTTCAAATTTCCAAATCACGCGTTGCTTCAACTTTGCAAAAGCTCTGACAAAACTTATTCGGTATGCTTCAGGCAACTGTGATCCTTGTAAGAAGGAACCCAAACTGAAGTATATAACACCGTGGTCTCCGGCCCCTTCAATGAAGTCTTGAAGATCCTAGACACCAAAGTTTAGCAAAATTCAATTAATTGATGTCCAAATGAATGTACTTGCAAAGCATTTGATTTAAGATTTAATTTAAAAATTAGCATACCTTTGGCAAAGCCTTTCCTTCCTTGCATTGTAGTCCAGAAGTCTCAATCATATTAGGTAGGAGGGCCCTTGGATAATTGATGAGTGGATGACTATTAATTAGTATAAGGTCCATCCTCCTTTCAAATTCGTGAACAGAAGGAGCACTCGGGATAAATTCTTTATAAATTTTTTCCATTTGTGGTATATGAACATAGTTACGGAGGAAGTAGTACTCAACGGTAGTGATAAAATTTATAACCCTCTGACTAAAGGTCATAGCATCTGAATAACCCCTTACGAATATTGGGACATGGGACGGACTTACTGGATTACCAAATATGGATGAAACCCATGACAATAAGGGCAAAGTGCTAAAGAACATGACTTTTGCATTTTTGTATTGAGATGCTAGGCCATAGATGCATTCATTTAGAAAAGAGTTAACAATAATAAGATCAAAATCCTCTTGCATTAAATTCATTATTTCAGGAACTTCATACGTTCTTCGACAAAATGTTTGGTAGATTTCTGGAATTCCAAAACAATTTAGTGCCTTTCCTTGCAGCCTCATTTCAAATGGATTCGAAGAGAAATTGCCCATAACTTCCGCCGAATCAAAATTTTTAATGTAACGAACATTCCTGACTGGTTTCGATGGAACATGATTTGTAATTATTGTAACGTGGTGACCAAGGGATGCTAAAGCATGGTAAAGCGGTTCAAAACCGCTTGTATGACTTTTCGTTCCAATTGGAGCAAGTGCAAGAATCCGACTAGCCTGGGATTCGTTAAAGACGAACAGTAGAATTATTGAAACTTTACAAAATGGCAAGAACATTTTACGACAATTAGACAGAGAATTAAATTCTACTAAACCAATTACTTTTCTTCTTTAGTTTAAATAAAATGAAGTAAACTCTAGGAAATAAAACTGAGACTGGGTTTATGTACTTAAGTACCTATCGTTCAAGCGTAAATCTGAAAAACAAAACGCTTAAACGTATCTTCTTGAGAAGAGTCAATAAGGAAGAGATAAGATATAAAAGTGAAGTGTACTTTGAAGGGTTTAGAACCGCAAGTTTAATAAATTACATAAATATAAACGTTTTTAAGCGTTTTCGTAAACTTTTCCTTAAGTACTAACTTATTTAATTTATAAAATAAAAGTTATTCAAATATTGAAAACATTATACCTAAACTCACTCAACCACCTTTAGAATGCTTCTTCCAGAACTTTCTCACTTCATCATGGCCATTGAGGTAAACTACTACTGTACGTTTTTGGTCATTCGCGTGGGCCAGTACTCCAATTTTTACTGCATAGTCACGCACAACTTCATAGTCATGATGAGTTAGAAATTGATTGTAAAGGGCTCCTTGAGTGTATGTTAGTCGATTTCGTTCTGCTTGCCATATCCGAAGCTGATCAAGGACGGAAGGGGGAAGAGGAGAGGCAACGTTTCCAGACCTTGCAAATGAAAACGCTTGACACTAGTTTAAGTTTGCATGTCAATAAATTCTAATTGCTAGACTTACTCCTTCACCATTTCCTCCTTGGCATGAATACTTAGGAAGGTGATAATTTGCTCAGCCGTAATACCATTACGCATTGCTTCTCCGACTGAGTTACGTGTGAGTACACTGACAACAACATTTGGCAGCCGGTAGGAAAATTCAGCAAACATTCGAACAAGAGCAAGTTGAAGATCTGGAGAAAAAGGAATTACAGATAACAAAATTCGTAAGCTGTTAATACCGGCAACGGCTAAGAAATTAAAAATTTTACCAGAATCAGAATAAGCGTAGAGTCGATAATTGGTTTCAACAATTATGAAACCAGTCTTTTGTTTCTCTGTATCTAGAGCTATTCGTCGTGTCCGTGAAAACAAATTCTCAGCCAATTTTGTAGGATAAAATCTTCCAGCTTTTCTCTATAAACCAAAGAAACATCGCAGGCAGCGATAAGTTTAGTTATGGATAGTTTCGATGTGTGCGTAACGCGTAAGATTGAAAACATAACACTCACAGATCGTTGATGTAGCAGTCCAAATTCTCTAAGATTTTGAATGAATTGCTGCATAGGTTCTGAGAATCCTTCTGAACTATAATCTTTTCCCACGGTATCCAAGGATAAGGCAAATAGGAACGCCAAACATTCGGATAACTTCAGCGCCTTCAATTCTACAGTTTCCAAATACTTGATGATAAAATACCAAACCTGTGATGCAGTATCCAGAAGAAGAAATTGAAACCCTTCTTTCGTAATGGATGGAACTGGGTCGTCATTTTCCCTACAGAGTATATTTTTTAAAAAACAAATTAGTTTATTTAATCCAGTTTCCTGAACATTGAATTTAGATTTAGAATATTGCATTTAGACTCTAAATTTTAGAGTAAACTAACATAAGTTGAGCGTGCTGGAGTGTTATAATAGCATCGCGAGATACACTCTCAGTCTGTTGTGCTCGTTGCGTGTCGGCTAAATAGTGAAGTAGCGCTTCCCACCTTTGAAGCGCGTATACGTCTAAATCCGCAACTGTCTTTGGTTTCGGGTCAGGTTCCAGTGATCTACTATTTGTCCACACTGCTCCACTATTATTCAGAAATGACCAATAATGGATAGTGAGATTCCAATTGCAATTAGAATTTCATCAACAATTGGCTCTCGTGGTGAAATAATAACCTCTAGATAGTTAACATACCCTCCAAGTATTCCGACTTTTAAATTATGTCGAAAGGTAGGGTTAAGTATCCAACCAGTCAGCCCACCCGGGAGAGCAGATTCATTCCAAATCTTCAGTGAACTCAACGTGCTGGCTCCAATCTTATATTCTCTATATAAAAGTAAAAAATCCAATAAGACATAATAAGCGAAGCCCGTAAATGAATTCCTGTAGACTTAATTGCGATATTCTGTACTACTCCAATTTACAGTTTACAGGAACTTGAAGTAGGAGTGTTGTGTCTCAAACATTTAAGTTAACATTCTCGTGACCAGTTCGTACTTACTCGATGTATGATGAGGAAACCCATGTCTTCAACACCGAACTAGGTATAACTTGATCAACATAGAGAATTCGCAGCACACACTGCTGTGCTATTTTGGGCAAGGCTTCTCTGTAATAAATGATATCAATACTTAAATCACTTTTCGTTCCTGGAATGACAAAATGCCTAACTACATAATACATTGATAAGGAGCTTTACCTAAATATACTTAAACAAGCCGCAGGAGATGTGAACAATTCTGTCAGTACATGACTTGGTAATCCTTTTAAATAATCATCGAGACCTCTACATTGTCTAAAATATTCTTGAACGCTGCTCATTTTGAAAGCCGGGTTAATAACAAGAAGGCTGCAGTTTAGTTTAGAGCCGGCGACAGGCTATTTTGTCACTCGACGAATCACGATTCTTCCAAAACTTTTTATTGAATCAATAGAGAACACCATACGACCCCGTCCAAAATACAGCTACATTAAGGTCAGTAGAAAACGAAAACGATTGAATATGTAGCTGATCGTTGACTTGAAAATGAAGCAGCGAAGCACTGAAAACACATATCATTTTAATGAAATTTTTAGTGAAAGAAAATTGCAAAACTTCCTTTGAATTGTAATTCCAATTCTGTCCATATTTAAATTTTGCCAGTAACAATGTAGCAATAATTAATTTGCGTTTCATTATTATAGTAGTTATGACTAATTTTTTACCATTATAATAAATCTAAAAATTTACTGTGAATAGAATATTGATATGTAAATATTAAAATGAAACGTACTAATTAATATGAGGTAACGTTACAATTGCCAAATACCAGTTTTGTAATACCAAACGGCCACGACTAGGCATGCATCATGATAGCATCAACTTCAACATGACATTTATTTGATTTGCTTTTTTCATTTCGTCAGTGGGAAATATGATATTCCCGCCTTTCACAATCTTCGTCTTCTCGCGTTTAATTTTACAAGACAACATTAATAATTTATTTGATACAATTAAATATTTTATTTATTTTGGCTTCTTATAGACTATGTCTAAATTAGGAGAATCGTTTTTTTTTAATAAAATTGATTATCGTAAATGTCCCTCGCTTGATTTTTTGATAAGCTTCATTTACATCACCCATTCATGAACAAATTGTTGGAGAAGACAAAATGGCCGCGGAGTGCGTTAATTTTTTATCTGAATTCAAAATTACCGCTTAAAACATTAAAAGAGCCAAAAATGGCGTTCTAATATAAAAAACAATGAAGAGTTTGCGGGGAGAGGGCGTGTGAGACTATGTGTAAGAAATTTCATAAAAAAAATGAGCGGGAATCAGAGTAAGAAAGGAATAAACAGGAAACACATGTTTACAGTTTTACAAATAAGAAATTACAACCAAATAATTAAAAAAATCAAAAGTTAAATAATAATAAGTCGAGTTGTATTAAATTAATAATATAATTTATTGATGTGTTTAGGTTGATATCAATTTATTATTAATTCAATTAAGCAAACGAAAAATTTCCCTTGCTCTTGGTCTATCCTAGAATCGGATTCGAACTATATTTGTAAAAAAAAATTGTGAATACTGAGTGTCCGAGTGATTAGTGATTGTGTTGTGATTATTAATATATTAGTCATAAGCCCAATTTTTAAATCATTCAAACTAATGTCAGAATCTAGGATTGCAAATTCCAACACGTTGGGTGGCCAAGAGTATGCTACGAATACAGACTACCCTACAAAGACAACTGCCCAACGACTCTTAAGTACGAATAAGCATCTCGACGTGTATCGATTTTATGCTAAGACGAAGACCGTTAATATGATAAAAAAAAATTACAATTGGGTTCACGATACATGAAAATGTATTTATAAATGAATTAATTTTAATCATTGTTCTACCTAGGTGGGATGTTTGTGGTAAGCGTTGCTGGATTCTCGATGTTATTTGGATTTGGAAGATCTTTTGCTGCCGCAAAGAAACGAGAGAAAATCGTTGACCAAACACTAATAACTAGCATCGAAGCCAATTCCTTGGCACTACGAGCCTTAGGCTGGGGTTCACTAATCGCAGTAACTAGTGTCGGAGTTATTTGCTATGGAATATGGAAAGGAATTGGTGGTTCTAATGTAAATGAAAATACGTAGCTATATAAGTGAAGTCTTCTCAACTTTACCTTCAGCGTGAACGTAAAGTTGACCAAGACTTCAGGTTATGTTTGTCCTGAAAAACATAACGTGTTAATTTCGTTTTCAGATGGATGAATTCCGTCAGGCTGCTGGAAACATGCTCCCAAAAATTTCAAAACAGGAAGGCGGAAGAACTGAGTTCAAGAATTTAACAGAATTATTTCAATATCTTATTGATGAGGACAATCGAACTAAAAAGCAGAGTAGCACCAATACCCCTGTGCGTGTGCAGAGTAATAACGAGGCAAAAGGAAGAGACTCATGATGTCAATGTTCCGTTTTACTACATCAATTGTTTCGTAAAACAAATCCAATTCCCAAGTGAGTTGAACAATACTCGTTAGTAAACTACTACTTGACAGGAACAACAGAATTTAAGTAGACAAAAATACCCCTTCGACTGTTGTCCAGTGCAGATTAAGATTTGTAAATTCCTAAATTGGTACTTAAAGGCTTCAAGTTTCTAGTTTCGGATAAAATAGCATTCATTGCGACAATGAGAAAATTAAGAAGCACAATGACGACATTTATTGGTACTAATTTAATTGCTGACTTTAACTTAATCCTTTCAAATGAAAAAAAATAATAATAAAGAAAAACAGGATTATATAGTCTCTATAAAATTACCAGATGAAGTCGAACTGTAAAAATGAACTAAAATTATTTTCTAACGTATTCTAAACTATTACTAAATTAGCGTAGACGTTTTAATCTTAATGTTCGCCTGATGAGTTTAGGAGGAAATTTTCTGTAAGTCCCCGGTGCCGGAATCTCAAGTGGATCTTCTATTACACATGGCTCGTGGTACTGGAATCTATTCGTGTTCAGACTCAAATGGATAATCACGAACCTCTTCGATCACGAACCGGGCGGGAATATACTGGACATTCTCAGGGAAATGCGCATTCACGTAATTAACAATGAATTCGTAGATCTCTTTACGCTTATTTATCGCCGCTTTGTTTGGGAACCACTTGCTGAGCTTCATAGTCTTGTGACTGGTGAAGTTAGTAATTGGCTTCTTAAAGAATGCCTCAGCGTATGATAGTACATACGCACCACAATCCCAATTGTTTGGTTGATTTGGCACTATTGGCATAATTCCAATCATAGAAGTAGTATCAAAGATCCTCGTTGCGCCTTTCCGACACTATAAAAGCAAATGAAAATAATATAGTTACTAGTTAAATGTTAAACATTTACTTAGCAGGTTTAGTAGATGTTTAGTTATTCCCAAAGAAGTATAACGTGGTACTAAAGATTACCAATTTAGCTTACATTGTGTTCACATTGAAGATATTCTCGCAAAGTGGCGAAGATTTTGGCACGATTCACTGGTCCAACGGAATCAAACAGTATAATACACGGTCTTTTGATATGAGATTTTGACGATTTCAGTTTCATAATTTCTTCCATAGGCGTTTGTACTATTGGGAAGTCGTTCTCAAGTACGGCTTGATGATTATTTTCAGCTGCTGGTGTACCGCTGCCAGTATTCGGTTTATCTGTCTCGGCCACAAGTGGAACCATTCCAGGGTAACAGATGACAATTAGAATCCAGTGCGAACTGTAGAATGTTATGATAAGTTAGACTAACGCTGGAATCTTACGAACCAATAACCAGCTACCGAAACGAATCATCGAATCAACGCCGACTCAGTTGGTAGGCACAAAGCATCGTTTTTGAATTAGAAAATCGATCAGGTCAAGTATTTGTTCTGGCGCGTTAATTCCATGATGGATGATTTAAAACAAATGTTTGGGACGTTCTTACTTTTCGTTGATAGGTATAAACAGGAAATCCTTCGCAAAAATGTCGACTTTCTTCGTCCAGTTTTTCACTCGGGAATGTCTCTTGTCAGATTGCGAAAAATTTGTATCCTCGATGCTTCTTTTACGGTTAAGCTTTGACGTCAGTTTCTTGTAGAAGTAGGTATTGAAAACATGTGACTTTTCCGTTTGCTCAGGATTCAAACGGTCAAAAATGTGACGCATCCAGAAATCCATTATCTGGTCATTAAGGTACTGAAGGTCACCTAAACAAGGAATATCTGTCGTGTTTATGGTAATAGAATTATCGGTACAGAAACTGGAATCCGCGCCTACTGGGACGAAAGGGTAATGGAAGAGTCTGAAATCGTGTTAAGAATCCCAAAGGTATTATTCAATTCATTGGTTTTTTATTATAGTTTCTTAGGCTTACTTTCGTGATTCCGCTAAGAGTAAATGTTCCGATTTGACTGGTGATGATGATGGTAGCTCAGGGGTTTTCTGAACAGAATATTACGAGCCCAGTAAATATTTCTGTAACCAAAAAGGCAAAATTCTAACGATGGCTACTAGGACTAACCTTCCAGTATTGTGGTGTCTGTTTCATCAAATCTTCGAAGATGGCTCCCATATTTGGCTGTTTACATTTGGAACAAGCCTCTACGTTGTCACTGTACATTCCACAGTTGTGGCCGAGTGCAACTTTGTTTTTTTCATAGACTCCTTCTGTTGTGTACTGATTTGGCGGTGGATGAGATGCAATGGATTGATACATCACAGGAAACCTTGGCGGGGGACTGCCAATTCGGAAAGTCGGCAATTCCAGATATTGAATACTTTCGGCGTCCAATGGGTCCTGGACTCGATTATGAAAGTGGTTGCTGCGGCGCGCAGGCAAGTTGTGAAGATTTAGGGTATTTTACATGGTTAATTGTACTTCCAGAAGATGTTTTTGACAGCTTCCGACGGGCTGGCACCTGTTAAAAAAGTAAGGTTCGTTGACAGCTGATTCACTTCTTCTAAGCTGCGATCTACTCACCTTCAACCGTCGCCGGTTTGATAGTTCTTGAATAAGCGAAGAGAACAATGGATTTGAAGCGTCTGGAGTCACCTGAACTTCTAGATTAGCTAGGTCTGTTGGCTTGCGTTTAACACTAACTAGTGTAAATTTGACTTCGTTCCCAGACGCTGTGATAAAGAAGATTAATTAACATTAACTTTAGAAAGTTCTATTATCACACAATACTAGATAAATTGGCCAAGGAATGCATGAAATACGTATTGGTATGTAGATATGATGCGGGGTAACAGAGGTCAACAGCAGGAACGGATGTACCTATTAACTTTAGAAAGTTCTATTATCACACAATACTAGATAAATTGGCCAAGGAATGCATGAAATACGTATTGGTATGTAGATATGATGCGGGGTAACAGAGGTCAACATCAGGAACGGATGTACCAGGACGACAGTGTTTGCTAAGATTTTCACGGGGTTATTGTCTGTGAGCCAACGATTGACTTAAATAAGTGTTTGTAAAATTCACTCGAGGGTCAGCTTCTTGTTTAGTTATACTGCTCCAGCATATGGCTTGCTTCTTGCGAGGGAACTTGTAGAAACTTGCAAGAGGATACCAACAATCACTGGCCGAGAATCCAATGTCACGAATAAAGGCTTTTCGTTGTGTTTTCACGGGGACAACCCGCTTGCGACCTGAGCTTTGAGTCTCCAATTGGTACTGAAACTGGCTACTTTGTGGCGATTGGCTAAAAACAATAAACGATGAATTATACTAGGTCACCCAAAAATTTAAATTATTCAGAACTTGCAAATAATAACAAGATATTAAAAGTTTAAAAACAAAAAAAGTTACGACAAATGAACTAACACAAGTAAATACGAGAGTGGAGAGGAGAGCATGGATGGCGCGGTTGGTGGTAGGTCACCTGCCTACCTGAACGCTGCTGGAGACTCGTCGTGAATATTGGATATCATTGCTTGCGGCTCCGGTCCACATAAAATTTTTTGGTCAATCAAAACTCACAGCTCTTAATTATTAAGATAAAATACACAAAGAAGACGATTGAATAGATTGTTGTCCGGTTACTTTTTTATCTAGCCGACTGCCGGAAGACTGACTCTTCTTCACCTTTTTTTTTTGCCTTTTTCTTCTAAATAAAATGAAAAATCTTTTTAATTTAAAAAAACTCCCCGCCTTTTAGGAATGCCCCGCCCCTCGTGCATAATGGGCATTTTCTCGGTCGAATCTATCTGACAAAATATGGCTAACTGAAAAATGGCCACACTTTAGAAAACGTGATCCCTTGAACGGCTACCGCTGTATGGTCTCTTTACTTTTGAACAAAATGGCTGACCATTTTTCGGTCGGTAAAATTACGCAGTGTAAAGTTACTGAGTACTACCGTCAGGAGACACATTAACCGATTCTTACCGGCAGCAATGGAAACGCTATGTAGGAACTAACCATAACCCTTAAAGGCTCCTAGAAATTTAGGAATGGCGAAACTACGTTTTCGCCTCGACTTCGTTCGTAATTTACATTTACCTCGTCGTAGAATGCTCGCATTGTTCGGACTCCTAGTACATTGTACATCATCTAAATGGCGGTCAGTAATGATTTCTAACCACTTAATACTGTTTTATGAAGGATTTCAATTAAATTAATTTTAATTTAGCTTAATTTTTATTTGGTAATACACAACAGCTACTATAAAATTACAACTCTCTCTGCTCTCGTGCTAGGATTGGCTAGATTTTTGTGTGGATGGGAAAAGTTAAGGTTATTCTTCCCAACAGAAGATTTGTGCTGAAGATTTTCTGGATTTCTAGAAGACTTGACTTCTTCAGGCATCAAACTATCTTCAAAATGTTGATCCCTTCAAATATCAAAGATCAGCTTTAGTGAAACATTTTTGTTGTAAGTTGAGCAAAAAAAATTTTATTCTTACGAGAATGTTGATGAAGAATTGACATGATTTCTAAAGCAATTACATTGACCATCAGAACCATCAATTCCCGAATCATGGCTAGATTGTAGACTAATTTCTCGAAATCCACATTGACGAATTTGTTTCATCGGTCCAAGGTCTCTCCAGCCTTCGTCATTTCTTCCAGGCCTCTTTACTCCTCCTCCAGGTGGTTTCTTCAACTTTCGGCAATCGGGACAAATTGCATATCCCGCCTTTTGTAATGCATAGGACGCTGCTCCATGGTGATGGATGTGACCCATAACCTCAGGAGCATCAGTGTACGTATCACTCGTATGGTCACTACTATTTGATTCCTCCATCATAACCATACCTAAGGGTTCTGCCGGAAGGGCCATCGGGAATAGGACAGGCCGAGTTGGTCCTTTGGAAATTCTGGCACTTGGAGGAAGGACTTGCTTCTGAAGCCGAACTTCTGCGGGGAGAATGGGAATGTGCCGAGTGAGGTGTCTGTGATGGCGGCGGCGCTTCCGAACACAAGCAACAGCAATGGCAGCAATTAGTCCACCAATAAATATAACCGATGATAATGAGAGCACTGCCACTTCCCCAGCATAGAAATTTGAATTTCTCTGATGCTCTTCCTCATCAATATCGAAAGATGACAACACAGAAGTGGAATTGTGGTATTTCTCAGGCCACTTGGAGGGCCCACCGTGTCCAGTCTTTCCGTAAAGAGAAATACCCTGACCGTATCCTCCGGACGTACCCGTTCCCATGTTGTCATGAACAAGGCGTGGCTTTGGGGGTGCTTTCGTAATAATGACAGGTTCGGCAGCTTCTGGGTTTGGCTCATGAGTAGATGTTAGTAACGGAGGGGGTGGTGCCTGTTGAGGTGGCTGTACCTTGACGTGTGGCCGTGATGATGGAACACGACGAACACGAATCAGAGCTTCATTTGGTCCTAAATGTAGCTCGTTATTTAGTTTTTGCCTCGCATCAAACTGAGGTTTTAGCATTGAATTTTGAGCGCGAACAATAAATTCATACACTTTGTTATCCTCAATCGCTTCCAGAAGAAGCACAGCTCCAGTTTGTGGATCAACTCGGAACTTAGATACAGTTGACCTATCCCCCACAATGTCATAGGTCGTTGGATTCGTTCGGAAAAGTTCGGTTACGTTCATGACTGTTAGTAAAAAGGGCAATGGTGGGCGTGATGGAACTTGGTAGGCATAAACTAATTGATTAAAAATTCGTTCTGGGCGTTTTGGTTTTGGAGCTGAAGGTTCAACGGTCACAAGGACCAGGGCAGTTGAACTCTGACTTGGTTTTCCATGGTCTGAAGCCACAACACTTAAATTGTATTGACGAACATTGTCTGTATCTAATTTACTAGCAGTAACAATGGAACCATTCTTGGAATCAATATAAAATTCACGATGGTGATTATTAAGATGAAGCAGGACTAGTCCATAGCCATTTGCAGCCGAGTCTAGAAATAGGAAAATAGTTTGCACATTATTACTTATTTTGGCTACAAAAATGAACGACTTTGTTTGGATGGGTTTCCTTGGTTTAGGCTAGGTTAGATTAGGTAACCGCTTTCCAATTCAATTAAATTCAGTTCGAATTTAATGTCCCTCCCTTTCACTGCTTTAACTTGTGGAAACGTGAAGATGAATTCAAACTTGTCGGAATATCTTTCCAAAACATTTGTCTCTGAGTTTCTGATTTACCCTTTTAACCAATTGAAAAGGTAGAAGGAAGCCATTTTTGACCAATTGCTTTTGCTGCGACATTGATTTATTAAAGTAAATCGTCCTTACCAGAATCATTCGCAAAAACAGTAGCAATAACACTTCCCGGAGGAATATTGTCCAGGATGCTTGTGTTGTACACTGGAATCGTGTCACCATTATTACCAAGAACACTGCTTGAGAAGGCGTAGAATAAGGGCCGGTTATCATTCCGCTAAGAAATCGTTTAAAGGTTATTGATTTGGGCGTAAAGTCCGCAAGTAACTAATTTACTTGGAGTAAAAAACTACTCCTGTCATTGTACAATTCAAATAAAATTCTTGCCTACATCCAAAATTTCCAGTTGAATATCTACTGCTCCCTCCAGCACTGGAACACCACCGTCAGTTGCAATCGCTCGAAGAAAATACTTGTCCTGGATTTCACGATCCAGTTCACCGTTGATTAAAATCTCACCATTAGTTTTGTTAATCCAGAATGGAATCGTTTCTAGTTCGAATTTGGATTTCAGTGAGTAAGAAATTGCTCCATTGGGCCCTGTATCACGATCATGCGCAAGTACTTTGCCCACAACACCGGTACTTCCTTCAAGTATTTCAAAGGCGTATCCACTTTGTTCAAATACAGGTTGAAAATTATTGACATCAAAGACATGAACTTTGACCTCAGTATATGACCTTAAACCACCACGATCCGAAGCTGAAATATTCAGAATATATTCCGTATTGGGTTGCAGGGGTTTTGAAACACTGATTTCACCGGCAGTACGATCAATATTGAAGTGTGCTTCTGTGTGACCATTGAATAGTTCCATGTCAGCTGTATTTTCAAAGTTTGAACCAATTTCATGACTATTCTCTGAAATGATTCTGTTCAAAATTTTAAAATTAAAAAAATTAAAAAAAAACATATACGGGCAAGCCAAAATATTAATCCCATTGTTTGTTCTAATTTCCAAAGTCAATTATTTTCATTGCATTTTCACTCACTTGTAGAATACAATTGCATTCTCCGCAAAATCTCTATCAAATGCGAGTACTCGTGCAATTTTACTGCCCACCTGGATTGTTTCTGGAATTCGAATGGCTTCCATACTCGATATCTCAACGGAGATAGGTTGTGAGGAACTGGTTACCAAAAGGTCACGAGGTCCTTCAGTACTATCCAATTCTGGTGGATCCAAAAGCAAATTCCGTTCAAATATAGGTGGGTTATCATTCTAGAAGATCGAAAGTTTTTTTTAAGAAAAATTCTAGTTGATAAAGATTCTAGAAAGTGGTGGATTACCGTATCGTCAATGATAATTCGTAGAGGAACTCTAGATGACAATTGGCCAGTATCCGTTGCAACCAGTTCCAGTGCATACGCAGACTTCTGTTCTCTGTCCAACGGAATATTTCCAACGTAGATTTTTCCATTTGAAGGGTCAACCCGAAAACGATCCGCACCATCACCCTTTAGTTCAATTTGAAATTGGGCATTGGGCCCTTCGTCATTGTCCTTAGCCTGCACAGGATTGACAAGGGTAACTGGTGTACCCGGGGGTGAATTCTCACGTACGCGACCTTCGTAATCATTTCGTTCAAATCGTGGCTGGCTGTAGGAAATCATGGCAGGTCAATGTCATGGAAGCTCAGTCAGAATTTTTAGAAATTTTATAACCTATTCTCTTTAAATTACATCGATATTCTGGAATTTGTCAAACTCACTTGTCGTTTTCGTCTTCCACATGAATGATAATTTGGTAAATTCCCTGACCTTGTATGACCCCTCGATTTTGGGCAATTATGGTTAGCAAATAACTGTTCGTAATTAGAATTTTGTTAACACATGCTTTAGAAAATACTTACGATTTTTCTGATTTTGATTATACTTACTCTTGTTTTTCTTCACGATTCAATTCCTTAAGGGTATAAAGTGCCCCGTCATTGGCAATTGCAAACTTATCTCGTACTTCGTAATTGGCCAATAGAAATTCAGTAGCTCTTGTGTCTTTTGCACTTGCGTGGAGTAATTTTTTCAAATTGGTTAGAATTGCTCCTGCCACATTTTCCTTGACACTTAATTGAATTGGTTCAGTTGACCCAGCGCTAACAATATGAACTGGATCTACGACATGAATGCTCACGTTTGTTGTGAGCGTATGACGACTATCAGTTACATACGCTTCAAAATCATAATGATGACGCTTGAATTTAGGTAATGCGTCCACAACAGCAATGATTCCAGTTCTTTCTTCAATGGCAAATGGTACTGTAAAAATACGTTGTTTGAACAATTATTGGTACCCATTAATTTTCAACACTATTCTGGCTTACGTTTATGTTCAGGTATTTTAGGGTTAGGTAAGCCTTACCTCCTTCGTAGTAACTGTGCAGCAGGTCATAAACGGTATGTTTCGGCTCCAGATCTTTGACCTTGACCTGTCCAACGCTTGTACCAATTCCAACGTTTGTTCCAACCCAAAACTCATACGGTGACCCAACGAATTCAGGAGCATGATGTGTATTTGCTTTGACAACGTCTATTTGGACCACAGCCAGGGAATAACGCTTCTCACTAGGATTTGAAGGTGTATCACTTGCTTCAATTAATAACGTGTAATGTAACTTAGGTAAGGGTCGTTCAAGTAGAAATATGTAGCCATGTTTAGAATCAATTTCAAATGGAAGTTCTTCAGAAATGGCGGTAAGATTTGATTTTTGAATTTCATAAGTTACTTTTCCATTTCCATTCGACTCCAGGTCAGCATCTTCTGCAGTTACCTGAGTAAAATAATTTCAATCGAAGATCTCGATTAAATTAAAAAGTCAATATACATATTACACAATAAGCAATTTTTTTTGATTACTCTACCTGACCGACAACAGATCCCACATCAGCGTCTACCGTCACTTGAAAATGAAACAGGTTTGATGGGGTAAACGTTGGAGTGTTGTCATTGGCTGGACATTGCAAATTGAAATTAAAAACACATTCAAGAATTATGAGAAAAGTTAAGAATGAACAAATTTCTACCATCCAGGAGGCCAATTGTCACCGTTGCAGGATTGCTTTGCCTACTTCCATTATTTGCTACATTGGGAACCATTTCCACGGTGGAGATTTTCAGTTCAACGGATTCCAAATCTTCACGATCTAATTTATTTTCATCCAAGACTGTCAGCCAACCCGTCTTGGCATCAATTGTAAATGCTTTATATGGATCCTCAAGTTTGTACAAAAAGGAAGCATTTTCATCCTAAAAGGTTTCAGCAAAACGTTTGAAAATGTTTTACTCTTGAACAACGTTCATTGAAGAAAATTTACAACAGAACTAGAGTCTACCTTATCTGCATCAGTTGCGTGCACTTGAAGAACGCTGAATCCATTCGGTAAGTTCTCCATTATGCTAATATTGTACGCCATGTGCTCAAACTCCGGGATATTGTCATTCTAATTTCAATAGAAGATCTCGATCAAATTAAAAATACAATATACATATTACAAAACAAGCAATCTTTTTTATTACTCTACCTGGTCACCAACGTCCACCTTTGAAAAAAGAACAATTATGACAATTAAAATAATTATTATAAAATGAACAACAATTAAGGGTACGTAGAAAAAGTCAAGAAACTTTTTCTTTAATTCCTGGGAACTTACAACGACCTTGGCTGTTCCAAATTTTGCATAAGAGTTTGTCTGTCTAGCACGAACCGTTAATTCCAATTGATCATTTGGTAAACGTTCTCGATCCAATTGTACAATTAAATAAATTTGGCCATTCGTTGGATCCATGTCAAAGAATCCATAGTCATTTCCAGTCATTATATCATAATGTACAGGTTCGTTGATTGACATGTCTAGGTCAAAGGCATGTATCCGTTCTCTAAATTTAAGTTCTTCCCTAATACTTTTGTTCTAGAAATAACCAAATTACCATGATATTCCTTAACATTTTGCATAACTTTGAGGTTTGAGCAGGAAATACTTGACAATTTAAGGTGTTACCGTAATGGGATAGAATTCCTGAATTGATGTAGTGTACACGGATTCCTTGAAAGTTACAGGCAGATCATCATTGTCTTTTATTGTGATAAATACTGTTGCATTAGAGCTTAAGGGTGGAGATCCACGGTCCTAAAGGAACAAAACGTTGATCATCACTTTCATTCAGACATCATTTCCGGAGGGGAATTTTCAACAATATTGCCAAACAGGTAAGAAATTGGATACTTAATATTGTAATTATAAAACATAAAATGTTTCTCAAATTACCGTGGCCAGTATCACGAGTTTGAACTCACGATCTCCCGTGTCATAATCCAGAGCTCTGCTCACCAAAATTCCAGGACTCTGTCCACTTTCCAGCATAAACTTACCTTCCTCATTTCCATCAATTATGGAGTACTTAATCTCAGAATTTGGAGTATTTGGTTTGTCAAGGTCAAGGGCATTGATTCCTCGGAAGACGTTGATTCCAATAGGCGTGAGTTCGTCAACCGTAAGAAAATAAGGACCGTCCAAGAATTTGGGACGATGATTATTTACTAAAAAATGGAAACCGAATTAATTTTAAGGACCCACATTGACAAAATTAATAGAAATTTTTTAGTTAAAAATAAGTTTAGGTAAATTTTTACCATCTTCAACAAAGACGCTAATACTCAGGAAATTGGGAGCCTGTTTATTAATAGATCCAAATTAACAAATTCAATATTTATTAACAAAACCCATCGACATTGTTAAGAAGTTAAACACTTTTCGAGTAGGATTTTGTAAAATTTGTTTAAGTATTAGCTTACTATCAGTGCTGTTAGCTCCGACAGTTTAGAGTTAAGATTAATTAATACATCTGAAAATTGGGATTACCATGTCCGTGTCCCCAGGAAAACACGCGAGACGAAATTTGAGAATGTTCTTGTCATTATTAACTACGTTTTCCAAATTTTGAAGCAATTGGATGTCTACCATTTCCGTATTTACATTAACCAATCCAAAATATTTTGCATCATCCCCCTAAAAACAATGAAACAATTCATAACAAACGTCTTAAGTACGCCAAAATTTAATGACATGGCCTATTTAAAAATCATCTTTTTTTTAGAGTTTCCACCCGTTGGCGACACTTGCGGCTTAAAGCATTTAACCGAATTCCTCTTGAGAACTACTTCATAACGGTTATGTCAGCTTAAACTTGTGACACAATTCTTGTAAAGCCGCAACTTAATTCCCGAATGAATTTCAACCATTTAATGGCCCAAAATGGTTCTTTCAGATTACCGTGAACTTTAAATATTAGCCCAGCCATTGTCACTGAGAGACCCATTATTAGGGGTAGGTTTATGTTTGTTGGCCCTAGGTTTACGTTTGTCGGCCCCGGGTTTACGTTTGTCGGCCCCGGGTTTACGTTTGTCGGCC